>CAJHQQ010002480.1:0-63977 GCA_905132885.1 Moricandia moricandioides
GCGCATGCGAGAGCTGGTGTCTTTTACATCAGATTTCGAGTTCCTTGACCTGATTACTTGCTACCAATATATATAGTTACCTGAACTGAATCCTGATGAGATAGGTTGTCAGGCGCATGCGAAAGCTGGCTTAATTAATCTACTAAACTTATCGATCTGAGCGTTAATGCTTATCTAATGAAGTATCGATCGATACGCAATAGTATTGATCAACACTCTTTCCTAATTGGCATGCGAGAGCAGGAATAAGGATTTAAACATCTGATTAGAATCAAAGTGAGAGCGAGATATCTTACGATTGAATTCGAGTTCTAAGATCAAACCCTTAACATCTATTGATTCGAGTTCTGATAACATTAATGAAACAATAAGTCTAGCACCCTTCTTCCATTGTCTACAAACTCTCTTTTATTTACTATTTTACTGTTTGCTTTCTAATATTTAACCTAGCTTCATCTGAAACTTGAATCTATTGCGTGAAATATCGAGTCTCTGTGGATATGATCCCTAAGTACTGCAATCAATCTCTTATTTGAGAGAGTTGCTTTAGGGTACATTGAGCATATCAAATAGATGCAACTTGGAGAAATATACATACAGTTCCCATTTTTAGAGCCAGTGAAACATTCTCTTTATAATTATGTTCCTCAATTTTTCTATTTCCCAATGCAACTAAATGACCCTTGAATCTCTAGAATGAACCATCAGACCGATATTTTTATTTTAAATATCAATTTGCTCCCAGTAGCCTTATTACCACGAGGTAACATCTGAATATCGAATTTAGGATTTTCGTATAAGGCATCAATCTTATATTTCATTGCAGTATGCCATTGAGGATCTTTCATCACTTCCGCAAACGAAGTTGGTTTGACAAGATTCTTCAAGTGTCGCTAAGAAGGCATGATGAGTCTCTGAAAATGATGGCAATCAACATATTGATCAATTGGATATATACTCGAAGAAGATAACATGTCATCATGTGGATATGATTCCTGACTCATGGTAAATGACATAGTCCTAGAGACGGGTAGAAACAGTTTTCTGACATTTCCCTATACAAAGGTAAGGCTCAACAAATTGTGTAGGAGCAACATCAATGGAACTCGGAAGAGAAACTTTAGGACTAGGAACATCAACACTGGGCCTGGCATAAAAATTTCAATAGTTGCTGTAGGAGCAGGTGTTGAAGTCAAAATCTGGTCAGGACCTGTCTTTGAATGGACCGAGGGCTGCCAACAAAATAATCACTATCGTCAACAAACTCCACAAGAGGAGAATAGATAGGCAAATCAGAGGTATGTATTGAATAATGATAGAGAAATTAATTATCACAGAATACAATATCACGAGACACAAAGAAGTTTACGAGTCTCTATATAACATTTACACCAACCTTTTTGAGGAAAAGAATACACAAGAAAGTACATCTTCGGCTACTCCCGCAAATTTATTTCCACAATGATTCTAATTATGCGCGTAACAAAGTCATCTAAAAATACAAGATGATCAGACTGGAGCTCAAGAATGTATAACCTCATTAGGTGTCTTTCCATGAAGAACCATAGAAGGTGTATGGCTAATTATATAACTATGGGAACCGAAATTCACAATTTCAATTTTCACAAAATAAGGAAAGTTATGAAACCTTAACTAACTTTTCCATAGGTCCCGGATTTCTGCTAACCTAAATGTCAAGCAATTAGATAATGAAAACAGACGAAGTAAATAATCGATAAAACGAGAGAGAGCAAAGAAGGTCTTATTCTGAATTCGTGAATGAGCGTTATAGAAGGTAAAGCCTCAGCTGCAAGAGCTCTTGGTGAATTCCCTAGTTCTAACCACCTATGACTTTGTTAACCTAGTTGAATCGCAACTCTACAATAGAAAACGGAAAATTGCCAAAATCGCTCTAAGTGCTAAGTTTGCTGTGTATGTCGTGTCCTCTTTGTTTCTCTATCTTCGTGTTCCTTATATACTTCTCTTAAGGCGGTTTCCTATTTCCTCTTCTTCCCTCGAATCGTGTTTATCGCTTCATGGAAATATTCCATTTTTCTTTGATCTTTATGATTATCCCTCGAAACTTGACATTTAACTTCCGGACTTGACATTTATCTTCTCTTGTGGACAATAGACAAACCGTCATAGTATCCTTGGGCTCAATCCCATCTAAAACCGTAAGTGGGCTTTTATCCACGTTTTGACCTTATCGGGCCGTCTTTCGACTTAAACATTTTTACGATCTTTCTGAGAGAAAACATTTGGTATGACATCGGTTTTGTAAATAGTTCAAATTACTCGTATAGCTGAGAAAATTTGTGTTAACTCAACCGTTCCCATTTTATGCGAACCATTTGAATTCATACGAGAAAATAGGTCTTTACAGTTTTTATCGTAAAGTTCCAATGGTAACTCCAATCGAGGCGAAACAAGAGACAGTGTGATCAAGTTTTGAAAGAGGTATTAATCTGAACCGAGACGGATAATGCGGATCCAACTCGCCTGATGGCGAGTTGGATGGGCTGGTCCATCTCACCAGTTGGCGAGTTGGACTGGGACGGTCGGACTCGCCATCAGGCAAGTTGGTCGAGCTGGTCCAACTGGCCTGATGGCGAGTTGGACAGGGATGGTCCAACTCGCGATCATGCGAGTTGGTCGAGCAATCCCAAATCACCGGAAGGGGAGTTGGACGGTGACAGTCCAACTCGCCATCAGACGAGTTGGTCGAGCAGTCCCAACTCGCCTGATGGCGAGTTGGTTGAGCAGTCCCTACCCGACATCAATGGAGCTGGATAGAGACCCTCCAACGCGCCATCAGGCAAGTTAGGAGAGCTGCTCCAAATCGCCTGATGGAGAATTGGCCTTGGTCCGTTCAACTTGCCGTCAGGCGGGTTGGAAACCGTTGCTTTGGTCATTCTGTTGCTGGATTGTCCTTTCTGATAGCTTGCCGTCAATCCTTTTAAAATTTGCACAAGGTTATGGTTGTGGTTTCCTGCGCTTTTTGTTTTCAAATGTTTTTGTCGCGAATGTTGAGACATTGATCCCATCGTGACCGTTTTTTACCCCAACAGTTAGCCCCCCCAACTCATTAGAATATTGACGTTCTTGTTAGCGGTTAGAAAGGTTAGATGAGTTAGGCAACATTAATGGCTGAAAGTATGAGGATGAATAGTATGTTTTCTTCAATTCTTTCTTTTATTGTTCTTGATCATGTGTTCAAGCTGGAAAGATTCAGCTAAGGCTTTGCCTTCTTCCTTCGACCCCGATATCCTTAGTACCTAAGATGGTGAAGTCCCCGCAAAAGTGGAATTTGTGGCACACTCCATTGATCCTGCAGAAGCCGATGCGTATTAGCTGGCTACAGGCGATTTAAAGGCTCATCCACATGAGTTGTTGCATCCTTCCTCATCTCGTACCAAATGACCCCTGGTTGTCCGAGTCACAGTTTTTCTTTGTATCTTGACGTCATCCGACGTTTCGTTCATGTCCCGGACTCGGTAGAATTTTGACTTCCGAGGGCTGGAGAACGCACTGATGCTCCTCCAGATGGTTACTTCACATGTTACGATGCTTTTTGCTGCTTTTTCATTTGTGGTTTCCTATCCCGGGGGTAATCGTTCAAGTCCTGGATTATTTTGGATTGTCGATAAGCCAAATCACTCCTACCACCTTACAACATCTTATCGGGATTTTGGTTCTCAGTTACGAGCGTGGCATGACCCTCGATGCTGATTATTTGGAGGCTGTGGTGAAGCCAGTGGGGCCGGGAACATTACTCAGATGTCGTTTGAGTCTGAGTAACGATATGGCGATTATCAAGGGGTTTGCTTCGAATTCGCATGAGTATCAAAAGAGCTATTTTTTTTGTGCGCATAGGGACTGCGTCTCTCGAGGAGAGCTGCATTCGTATTTTTAGGAGTAGATGGGGCCGAAAGGGTATCTTGATTAGATATTTGTTGGTGCTTTTCGTTTTGAAGTTATCTAATCTCGTACTCACTTTCTTTGTTTTGTAGTCACTAATCCTCAGCCCCCGTTTCCTGAGGACCTTCCTATTGTTAGGGATCTTCTTCGGGGTGGTCCATATTTTTGGGGCCACTTTTCTCTGAAACAAGTTCGTCATTCGGTGGCGTATCATCATTCTCTACTCCATCCCGACTTATCGGTTGAAGAAGAATCAGAGCTGAGTATAGACGGGTTTTTTCTATTCAAAATTACGAGGGAGTGGTCGAGGTCTCCTATGGAAAAACATGTTTTTGGGACCGGGGATGGCGATGCCGTTGACGTGTTGGAGTTTCCTTCAGACAACATGTTCCAAATTTTCTTCGATGCTAGGCCAGTGGAAGTAGCGCTGATCGGGTTGATCCAATGGAGTTTGGCACTCTGGGCCGCAACCTCGACAACTTCTTTGACTTAGGGATGCCCTCGACCGAGAGTGAGCCCGTCGAGTCGCCACAGTTTGCGAAAGAATCAAGGATGCTCAAAGGGGTTAGTCCTTGCTTCGGATATTTTCGGTTTTTTACCTTAACTCTTGCTAACTCTAAAATTTTGCAAGGTCTCCTTATCATGAATGAGGATCTCAATGCGAGTCGCTTGGAGGCATACACAGCTCAGTTCAAGGTCGAGACAGCCGAGAGAGAGATCACCTGCTTGAAGGGTGATATGGCAGCGAATTCTCTTCGCGAAAAGAGCTGGCTTCAGAGAAGGATCGTCGAGAGTACCAGAGAGGGAAGAGAGAGAACACCAGGATCATAGGAACCGTCACGTCCTGTGAACGATCGATTTTGTTGAGCTGAAAAACGTACAAGTCTGTTGGAGACTACCGCAAGTGTCGCGGTGCCATTGGTGGATTGTATCTCACACAGGCCTCTGAGTATTCTTACAAAGAGGAGATGGCCAAGAAGTCGAATCGCATGCGTAGGAATGCGAACAGAGATACCATGATGCCTCAGATCGAAGAGAGGAATTGGGGTCAGTGGGATCTGATTCCTGTGTCCCCTGATTCGGAGGAAATCGGAATGGGAGACCCCAGCGAGACTGGTGAGGTGAACCAGCCAACGGCTCCTGTTGCCGACTGCTCGTTCGGGAGGTAGATGTACGGAAAATATGATCCTGATTCATAGAATGTTGTTGGATTTGATGGGAAAGGTTTCCCTCTCATTATTATGTTTATAGTTTATGCTTGTCGAGTGTGGCCTGTTTTTCATTTGCTTAGGCCTAGTTTGGCCGTGTTAGATTGTTGGGACTGGCCAGTTTTGCCTTTGAGTCACTTGCGACCTTACAGCTTCATTGAATGAACTGTGCTTCTTTTAAAAGAACCTTAGATTTTTTTTGATTGTGTATGGAGAGAAGAATATGACTTGTCATCTCATATCTAACTCTTAGTGATTCGTTCTGTTAGTTGCTCATTTAAGACGGGAATAGTCAAATAATTTTCTAAAATTTTTGCGAAGTTTCGTGAGCGTTTAGATATGAACGAAGAGACATGTTTTAAGATCTCGTATCGATTTGATATCATGCCTGAGATGTTATAGACAAGTGTGCTAGGTTTAAGGCAAGACCTAGGTTTACTCTCGGTTTAAGGTTTTGCGACAACTAATTGGCTGTTGGTTACCTGTTGTGATTTTTACCTGATTCGTACCGATTTAAAGTATGCAATAGGTTCTCGGCTTATACGACGTGTGTGGTAAGAATCAAGTGCTGACCAAAAATTTGGATTTCTTTTATAGCGTGCTATTATCCTAGTCGTATGTATGAGGAACAAGGGAAGGTCATTTTATCATCGTTTTAGAGAATGGTTGGTATATTCCAGCCGACGAATATGATATAAGAGAAATTGCTTGTTTATAGTCGCGGTCGGACTCTTTTTGCGCTTCAAGACTGGAGATATATATCCAAAGATTTTATGCGATGTCTCGCTTTGTTTTCAAGAAATATACCTTCCATCAAAGATGGTTTTGAATTTTTGAGAGTGGTTGTCTAGTATTTTGGTCGGAAATTTGTTTCGACTGTGTAACCGAGAAATGTTTGTGATGTTTGAACAGTTTTCGATAGATTGATTTTATAGTAAAATTTATGTTTATGAAGTGTACGATAGATGTATCGTTCGTACTTAGGAATTTCCAAACGCTTCTTGTGATGTTTATGAGATAAAAGAGATTTTACGAGACTTTCTGGAAATCCTTGTTGCGTTTTCTTATTATCGATAGAAAAATTTAAAATGTCGAGTACCAGAGCAAATGTTGAAAATTGTAGGAGTATACAAGTTTATGTATATGTACCTACTCCCCCCCCCCCCCATTTTAGAGAGGGGGATAGCTGAACTCGTCTTTTGACGAGCTGCCTATGTACCCCTTTTGAGGATCAAGCCATCTCGTAGTTCAGTTGGGAACACGCGTGTGTTTACTCGGTGCCTGCATCGATAGTTTTGTTTGTAGCCGGATTGATCTTTTTCTGGGTTTATCTCCTCCGGTTGGGTCAGGGCGTTGGGCTCGGAAACTAACTGTTTTTTGTTGTCCGAAACCGTTGCTCTAGTAGAAGATGTCAAATCATCTTTCTTCAAAGTGTTTTCAGCCGATGGCTGAGCTATCTTTGCGCATTTTTGTTTTACCATCACGGTGGTCATGAATTTCCTCAGCTTATGTTTGGCTAAGTAGCAAAGTCGCAATTGCTTATGGCATCCAAAGATTGCGACAATTCAGTTAGGAGTCGGGAACTTGATGCCTAGATGATATGTGATATAGCCTATTTATTACCAGTTTTATGCCATGATATAGGCTCTATTTAGGGTCTATTATGTGTGTCTACGCTATGTTTTAAGGTGTTTACAGCTGCACGTACGTTTTGGAGATATATGGAGATACTTGGAGCTTTTGGAACATTTAGAAGAGAAGAATTTGTAGCTGATCATTGAGAGAGTCCAAGTACAAGATAGTGGTCGATCGATGATACAAACCTGCCATCAACCGATGGTACAAGACCATGATCGATCGATGATGCACACTTGCCATCGATCGATAACCAATTCACAGAAAGCCGATATCAAGCCCAAGTTAGACACAAATGACAAAGATACCCTGGACGTGTTTTGACATAGATTTTAGGGTTTTATATTTATGCTTTATGTACACAAAGAGATGTAGAGAGTTGGACATAGTTAAGAAAAGAGAGTTTTTTTTTCTATTGTAGTTTTAAGGTTTTGAGGGAAGAAAATTCATAACTCCTTAGAGAGATTTGTATTGGAATCCCAATATTTTATCAATGCATTATATTCAGACTATTATTCTTACTTTAATTATGTCTGAGTATTCATCAACTAGATTTAGGTGGCAATCATGGATTAGCCCAAAAGTAGGATTGCTAGGTTAAGATTACAATCATCAATTGGGTTGTGCCTAAAGCTTGCATTCAAGAGTAGCAACTAGGATCTCGAATGTAGGATATGGATGACTACAAGAGTAGGTTATGTGATAGAATAGATCCCTTTTAACTAGGTTGTTAGGCGCATGCGAGAGCTGGCCTAATTAGCTTGGTGAGCATATCAAATCTCGTTCACACTTCCGTCTGATTTCACCATCGATCGACATCAGGTCTTAGCTGTTGATCGATAGTCTTTCTTTTTACTCGCTTACAAGAGTTGGAGTTAAAGGGGTCAGAATAGTTAATATTTTAGTTTTAGAATATTTACATTTACGTGCTTCTTATTCTCTATAATCCATTAAGCATGAAACTCTAGGTCTCGAATATTTACATTTGCTTTTAATAGTATATTTTTATATTTGCATTATTATTATATTTCTATATTGCATTAACCCCTCCTGATAAGGAATATTTCCTTAACCTGATTGTTTGCTATCAATCCCTAAGTATTGCACCTGATCTCTCTTGGCAAGAGTTATATTTGTGTTAAGATTATTGTTAATTTGATAGTTAATTGTGTAGGATAATCACACCATGTCAAATTTGACGCCGTTGCCGGGGAGCATTGATCGCCATTAGATTTAATTCTGAGGATCTAGTCTAGGATTGTTTCTACTTTCAAGTTACTAAAATTTTCTTTTCGCCGTTTCTCAGGTACATACAAAAGAGTACCAAGAGCAATAAAGGAGAAGAACTACTATTCTCAAACCCAGAGAAACTCGATCGTACGATACGCAAAGAAAGACGACAAGCATAGATCGACGGCATCTTACTCAGCGTAGACCGTCACTTCTATACGGATATATTCGAATGACATTGGCCACACCTCATCGATCGACGAACCAGAATCGATCGATGGCATCAGAAAAATTTAGATGGTTGCGACTATTGTATTGGTTAAGAATGAGAGTGGAGACTTGCGTGACCTCAGCGGTCACCTGCGTAATGCAGCAGGTCCAAAGATAGACGATCAGAGGGGCTGAAATCCTTGATACAGAAGCAGAAGCAGAAGCAGACGCTGCAGTAGCTCAACCTGAAGCTAATGCCCAAGCTGCTTAGAGAACACTGGATTACTACAACCGTCCATACCAGTTCTACGCCAACAGATCCGCCATTCGTCCTCCAGCTTTTCAGAGAAACGATTTTGAGATCAAGCCTGCATTTTTTGGACTTGTAACGCAGACACCTTACCATGGGTTGCGACATGAGCACCCTATGGATCACCTGGAGCGATTTGAGGATCTAGTTACTGTTTTTTTTGTAAGCTCTTCTAGTACTCACTTGCTGGAGAAGCTGCATATTGGCTTTAGCAGTTACCACCAGATCTCTGACATCTTGGACTGACATCAAGAGCGCTTTCTTGCGTAACTTCTTTGATGACACGAGTGCAGAAGATATAAGGAGAAAGATGGCCACTTTTTCACAAGAACCTCAGAGTCTTTCAGAAATTCTTGGATAAGATTCAAGTCATACCAGAGAGATTGTCCACATCACGGGTTCAATGAAGAGAAGCTTCATAGAAATTTCTTCAGGGGTATTGGATTGCAGTATCAGATGGCTTTGGACACACCTAGTGAGGGAAATTTCAGTATCAGGAGCCCTAAAGAAGCTAATAGATTAATTGAGAATCTGGCATCAAGCAGTAGTACCAATAACGCAGATTTTGAAAGGAGGAAATCAACCCCAGCTATGAGCAAGGAGCAGATTAAAGAAGTCAAGGCAAAGGTGGATAGTGTTCAAAGCATTCTTAATAAAAAAGTTCTTTTGCAGAAGTAGAAGCAATGGAATCTGGAGAAGAAGATATTGAAGAAGAAGATATGAACTACATTGATGGGAACGGTTTCCAAAGATAAAGGAATCCATGTTTGAACAGGAACTCCTATGGGAATGGTCAAAAAAGTAACTTTTAATCAGAGTTCACAGCGAAGGCCCTTCAAAAACAACAAAACTTATGGATCTTCCTACTACCAAAATCCTCTTCCTAAAACTCAAGAAAGCAAGATCGAAGCGATGGTTGATAGAGTTTTAAAGGTACAGCAGAGTATTTCAATGGAAAAATAGATGGTTTGTACCTCAACCTTAATACCAAATTCGAAAACCTCAGCACCCATGTGAAGAAATTGGAGAATCAAGTGATGCAAACACGCGAAATCATTAGGGGGCATGAGAGCTTGATTAAGGAGAAAATAGAGGCTGGACAAAATCACCATTTCAGTGCATTGATTGATAATGATTTCTGATAGGAAGTTAAGAGAGAGAAGCTTTAAGAAAGCGATTTTCATGTGGAAAATTCTATGTCACTCGGCACTTCTCATAAGCATCGATCAACATCCGGCAATGAGCATCGATCGACGGTTAAGCCTACAGTATCAGTGGATTCGTGTGAATCAGCTAACGTTGATCGACACAGACGTCCAAGCATCAATCGACAGAGAGATGTACGTATCGATCGACAGTGTGACTTTAGCATCGATCGATTGATGAGGAAACATGTTCGATTTCCGAACCTCAATGTATGCTTGATTGTGCGTCCGACCATGACAGTTTCAGAAAAAAATACAAACGCATCTGAGGCTATGGATATCAACAGAGAAGATGAAGGTCTCGAAGAGGAGGCAAAAGATCCCCAAACATCAACACATAGAAGCCAATGAAAAGGAGATGGATAGCTTTGGTAAAAGAGTTTTTGAAATTCCTCTAGATATCTCTTTTGATGAAGCCTATTATACTCACAGATTGTGGATGTATTTCAGGGAAACAAGGGAGACATATGATGATATAGAAATCATGTTCAATCACCTCAGAGAGAAGATGAAGCAGAGGACTTGTCTGAAAATGAAAAGTGATCCTAGAAAGTTTGTGATCCCATGCTTCATCTAAGGCCACAAATATCCAATGCCCTTTGTCACACTGGATCCTCAGGGAGTATTATGCCAAAGGCTATGGCAGATGAGCTGAACCTGAGAGTGGAACCCTCTAATGATTCATTCATGTTTGTAGACTGATCAAGAGTGAAATCAGGAGGGATGGTAAAAGATGTTCAAGTGCAGATTAACAATACCCTAGTCCCTGTAGACTTCCATGTGATGGATATCAGGATAGACTAGAACTCTTCACTACTACTCGATAGAGCATTCATGGCCACCTTGGGAGCTATCTGCGATATGAAGATACACAGGTTGTATCTATCTCTAATTGATCAGAATATTTTTTATGAGCCTGTCAAGAATAAGATAAAAGCTACTCTGATTGAATTATGCAATGATGTAGATCTTGTGGCTACATGCTTCCGCGATTATGAGTTCAATGAGATATTGGAAGAATGAGCATCGATCGACACCCAGCCCAAACAATCGACCGCCTAGCTTGTAATTCAACAATCGATCGACACCCAAGCCTTCTTATCGATCGAAACCCACCCTTCAGAACTGATCAATACATACCACACAGATCTCGATTACAATCTAGCCTACCTCGAGCACGATGATAAATACAAAGAATAAGAGATAATCGAATACCCAGGTACTACTATGGAAGAGGCTGGTGTTTTTCATGTTTCCCATGAACTCGACGTCGATAGATGGTAACCATTCACAATCGATCGATACTAGTATTAACTCAGAGTCCAAACTGGATTCAGGTGCAGAACGCGAACGGTAGTATGGTTATCTACAACCAGATTATATCAGTATTATGAGAGATCCTGACGATCACGCAAAGGATGGCAGAATTATGCATCTCACGAGAGAAGATGTAGCAGATATACTTGCGATGGCCAATGGAGCTGGAAATCTTTTCGGCCAACAGTCTTTTTATCGAGCATCGAACGATGGTCACAATAGACCATAGATCGACACCCATCAGGCTTACCTAGGATACGGTGAAGCTTACGAAGAATATGATGAAGATTACAAAGAGGAAGATCTGATTGAGTATTGCGGCCTAGCAATGGAAGATGCTGACAGGGTAATGAACACGCAAGTGGATAATCAAGAATCAATCGACGGCATCTCGTTACCTTCAAACAACATCAGACGCAAACAAGAACAAGAAGCAAGAGCAGCAGATACAGGTAATGGTTATCTCAGACCAGATGAGTTTGGAATTTTTAGAGACACAGAAGGACGTGCACGAACTCTCTATGGAAGAATTCTAAACATACCTAAGGAGTATGTAGAAGATGCCCTTGTTATGGCTACTGGATCAGGAACTTTATTTGAAGAACAGCCATCAATCGACGCACGAGTACGACCATCGATCGACGTGAGGAACAGAAGAACGTGCCAATCCACAATGATCAATGCACTCCCAAACACCAAAAATCGATCGATGACGTCCATCATGCATCGATCGACGACGTCCATCATGCATCGATCGACACCATTCCAAAGGTGAACCAGTTTTGTACCTCTAATCCTTTTGGCTCAGGAAGTCACAATCAGTCGATTGGATAAACCCACTACTGATAGACGGTTATGTAGAGAATGGACAGAGAGCTTATGATGCCAATGGCAGAAAAAACTTCATTGGGAAAAGAAAGATGAGTATGACTTCTACAGAGATGAGAATGGCAATGCACGAGCTATCGACAGAAGAATTGTGAATGTGCAAGAAGAAGACATCAGGGAGTTCTAGAAAGAGCTACTATGTTTGAGCAGAGCTACATATGTTTACCAGAACATGCAGCAAAGATCGCTACGTCTATGAAAAAGAAAGAGACATACAGCAGAGAAGAGATTGATGAAATTGTGCAAGAGTTCTACACAGCTCAAGAGATGTCACTGGATAATTCCTACAAGAGGTTGATGATGTCTACTATCCTATTGAAAAGTGCCTCACTTGTTTAACTACATGCATTGATGAGGTCCTTTACGCTCTTTATATTGGAGAGCTTTCCTGCGAGCAACTTCGCAGCCACCCTTTCCCCAAGAACTTTTCAGTTGACGGTCGTGTGACCGCGGGCATGGTAGAAGTTGCAGAAGGTGTTCTTTTCGTAATTTGAATTTCGGTTCCGTGTGTTGCCTGTCGTCCGCTCTTGTTCCGATCTGGAGTTGATGGCATAGTTATGAACTCCCTAGAGATCTTCCCCCTCGTGACGGACGTACTTGTCGTTACGAAGGTTTTTCTTTTTCGGCTTCTGATAAGATGCCAAATCTTTTGAGGGCGTCTTTGTCGGCTTATGATTTTGCAGAAGACCTTGGTCTCTTCTTCGATGATGATGTAGTCTGTGGCTTTGTTGAGCGCATCATTGATCGAGCGTGGTTTGTCGAGGGTTATCCACTTCCTGAATTTCCACTTGTACCAGTGCGTTTTGCGGAGCGCGTCTATAGCCACTTTGTCGCTTATTCCACTAACCCTGGACATGACAATTTTGAATCGGTTCATGAAGTCGAGGATAGGTTCGTCTTCCTTTTGAGTCAGGCTCCAAAGGTCGACGTCGGAGGCTTCTCGATTTATCGACATAGACTATTACTTGAGAAACTCCAAAGCGAGTTAGCGGAAACTTACGATGGAGTTTTTCCTATGTCGGGAGAACCACTCGAGCGCGGCTCCTTGGAGGTTCTCGACGAAGAGGCGACAATGGCTGGCGTCTCTTTCATTTTCTCTTTCCCTCCCATCGCGATCTGGAAGGCTTGTTGGTCGGCCTTGAGATCAGTCATTCCGTTGTAGGTGGGTACCTTGATCTTTCCAGGATCCGTTACTCTGGTATCGGTGATGCGAGCTGGGAAGGTTGTTTTTTGAGCCTCCTCGAGTAGTCGATCGATTTCGCGCGCGGTGCTAGTAGCGTGGTGAATCTGAGATTTCACCGCTGTTACTTCCGCAGCCGTTTTTGTGATGTAGTCACGGAGATCGCAAATCTTAAGATCATCTCCAACGGTCTTCCGACCTCGTCGGTGTTTGCTGTGAGTCATCTGAGCTGGCGCTTTGGCTTGTTTCTCATGTTCTGCCCAGATGATGTTTTCTTCTTCTTCAGTCATGGGTTTTTCGAAATTGAAGTCTTCCAGAGCCGCGCGGCTTCTTGTTCTTCCCAGAATTATCGGACTGATCGCTGGGATCCAAGTCGACACGTTCGTCCTCGTGTTCCTCTCTTATAAGCTCTTGTGGTGGGAGGTTTTCAGAGTTTTACTGAGCAGGGGTTGTCTCGCTGGGATTTTGTCCTGATGGATTTTCCCGCGAACTCTAGTGGTTACACGAGGAATAATTACTCGGTTCCTTGCTGTTTGGGTTTTGACCTGTTTTGCGAGATATCCCATGAGTTTTTCCTGTTCTCTTGACTTCTTTTCAAAAGAAGAAAAAAACTTCTTCACCTCCTCGAATGCCGCGGTGTTGGGATCAGAGTTAACCGCGGTGACGTTTGTGGCTGGAGTGTTGATGTCGTCGCCGATGCCTCCATCGCCGCGAGTTTGTCGGTTGTTCTGATCGTCAAGAGATATGTCTATTCGAGCGTTTGTGGATGAGAGTTAGATTGATCCGTACCCCCCCCCCCTCGTTCTAGCACCAAAATTTGGGTACCAAAATTCGCACTGTCTATTTCTGAAAAAAAAGGAAAGTTAAGAAACTCTAACTTTCCAAGAGGTCACAGATTTCTGCTAAACCAAACGTCAAGCAATCAGACAATCAAAACAAATGAAGTAAATTTTTGATAAAACGAGAGAGAACAAAGAAGGTCTTATTCTGAATTCGTGAATGAGCGTTACAACAGGTAAAGCCTTGGCCGCAAGAGTTTTTGGCGAATCCCATAGTTCTAACCACTACCACTTTGTTAACCAAGTTGAGTCGCAGCTCGAGAATAGAAAACAAAAAAATTCCTAAATACTTCTAAGTGCTAAGTTTGCTGTGTATATCATGTCCTCTTTACCTCTCTATCTTGGTGTTCCTTATATACATCTCTTAAGTCGGTTTCCTCTTTCCTATGCTCCCCCCCCCGGTTCAGCAGGTTCCAGGGGTTTTTCAGGTCCCACCACCACCCACCCCTCGTCCAGTGCATGTTCCTAAGTGTAATAAGGTGCTGCTTAGAGTGATGGGGCAATTGAAGTGCGTGAATTTGGAGAGATTTGGGGGAACATTATACCCCACAGTTGCTCATGATTATAAACATAGGATGGTGACATGTCTGGAGACTATCCATTGTCCACTACGGCTCTGCCTTAATATCGCTATGTTATATCTGCGTGGGGATGCGGCAGCATGGTGGAATGGAGTACGATCGACACATAAGGGAGAGCTGACATATGAGTTTTCCTCCAAGCATTCAACAAGAAGTAGTTTCCCAGGGAAGCCTTACCCCATAAGAAGAATGACTTTGAGCATCTGAGAAAGGGCACTAGGATTGTGCAGTATCTTCAGATGCTTAGCAATGGATGGAGACCTTCCCACCGTGAGATTTAGCTTATATTTGGACACAATATAAATATTTTATTTATATTTCCAATGCCACCGGTTTGAGGTCCATCGGACGATTAGATCTAAAATTATGGCTGATTTACTGAAGATTCGTTTGTCTGCCTCGCGAGAGGAAGCTGTCGAGATGTTGAATGAGTGATTATTAGATCTATCAATAGAATTGTGTTTATTTCTTGTGTACTAGAGTAGCTAAGTAAAACCCTGATCTTAGGATAGTTAGGCGTAAGCGAGAGCATGGTCTACTACCAGAATTAATCCTGTTGAGCTAGGTTGCTAGAAACAAAAGAGAATTGATTTAAATAATTTATTGAACTTATCGAATTAGGTCATAAACCTTGAATCAAGAGACCATCCATCGACGCATGAACTTTTCCATCGAGCGACGGTCATTCCGTGTCAATAAGCAAGAGCTGAGACATCAGACTTAGTCAATACATTAAACTCGCAGCGAGAGCTGGTCGTCTTTTACATTAGATATCGAGTTCTATGATTACTACACTTAGCTTCTATCCTATATAATTGACTTGTCTGAAACTCTAGATCTAGCTATTTATTATTCTTGTTTACTTACCAATCAATCAATTATCTGCTATAGTTTATTTACTGCTGATTAATCTATTTGCCTAGGTTAATCGCGATTGTATTGAGTTTATTGTGTGCCCCCGCTCCTTGTGGATTTGATCCCTGAATGCTACAATTTGACCTTTCTTGGAAAGAGTACTTTGTAGGTTGAATTTGATAGAGTTTGCATTGAAATACATAAAAACCCTCGTGTCAAATTTGGTGCCGCTTCTCGGGAGCAAGGATTCGCCATTAGACTCAATTTTTTTTATCTAGTCTAGGTAGCTTTATAAATTAGCTTACTTACATAAAACAATTCTTGTGTTTCAGGTACATACTAGTACCAGGAAGCAACGAGGAGAGGATTTTTGGGTTCTTAAAAAAAGGAACCTACTGATTTGCGCACAATCCATAAGTTTACGAGGGGAGTCGACACCCTCCAAGCAGTGACCGCTAGCAATGAGAAGCAAGCATCGATCGACACCAATACTTCACCGTCGATCGATGCTAACATCATGACATCGATCGACACCCAAATTTCACCGTCGATCGACGCCCCTTGCGAAAAGATAGAGGAAATTGATGTTCTTATACTTACGGCTGATGAGAATGGGATCTTACGAGAAGAAGAAGGTCTTCCTCAATACAGTATAGGACCATTTATTAATGCACAAGAAGCTGTTAGTTAGATTTACAATGCCACCGGTTTGAGGTCCATCAGACGGTTCGATCTAAAGTTATGCTCGATTTATTGAAGAGTGGTCTTTCTGCCTCGTGAAAGGAAGCTGTCGAGAAGATGAATGATTTTCGATCGACGGCACAGCCTTGGTGTCGATAGACGGTGATCCCAGAAGACAGGCCCAAATTTTTTTATGGCCGACTTAAGCCCATATGTTTCTATGCCATTATTTAGGCACCAAGCTTTATTCTCTCTATTTTTCTAGGGTTAGGAGAGAAGGGAGGAACTCCTTAAGAGTCCTCCTGGAACTCCTTTGGTTCTTTATTTGATTTCTATTTTATATCTATTCAATTCATTTATGATTTTTGCGACAAAAATCATGTCTTAGTAGATCTCTTATTAGGATTAGGGTTTATTAATGGTATTGATGGATTATCCAAACAATAGAATTGTTTGGGTGATTATTAGATCTATCAATATAATTGTGTTTATTGCTTGTCTTCTACAGTAGCTAACTAGAACCCTGATAATAGGATAGTTAGGCGCAAGCGAGAGCATGGTTTACTACTAGAATTAATCCTGTTGAGCTAGGTTGCTAGAAACAAAAGAGAGTTAATTTAGTTAATCTAGTGAACATATCGATTAGGTCCTTATGCTTGACTCGGGAGATCATCGATCGATGCAAGATCATTTCCGTCGATCGATGGTCATTCCGTGTCAACAAGCAAGAGCTGAGACATCGGGCTTAGTCAATACATAATGAGTTCTATGATTCATACCATTATCTTCTATCCTCTGTAGTCGACTTGCCTGAAACCCTAGATCTACCTATTTATTATTATTGTTTACAACAACCAATCAATCAACTTGCTATATTCACTGCTTATTAATCTAATTGCCTAGCTTAATTGCATATTTATTGAGATTATTGTGTGCCCACGCTCCCTGTGGATTCGATCCCTAAATACTACAATTTCACCTCTCTTGGCAAGACTAGTTCGTAGGGTTAATTTGATAGAGCTTGCATTGAAATACATAAAAACCCTCCTGTCAAATTTGGCGTCATTTCCGGGGAGCGAGGATTCATCATTAGACTCAATTTGTTTTATTTAGTCTAGGTATTTTTCTATATTAGTTTACTTACATAAATATTTTTCTTGTGTTTCAGGTACATACTAGTACCAGGAAGTAATGAGGAGAGGATTTTTGGGTTCTTCAAAAAGGAACCTGCTGATTTGTGCATGATCCATAAGTCTATGAGGGGAGTCGACACCCTGCAAGCAGTGATCACTAGCAAAGGGAAGCGAGCATCGATCATCACAAATACTTCTCCGTCGATCGATACTAATATCATGACATCGATCGACCACCACACTTCGCCGTCGATCGACGCCACTTGCGAGAAGACAGAGGAAATGAAAGTTCTTATACATAAGGCTGATGAGAATGGAATCTTTAGAGACGAAGAAGGTCGTCCTCGCAACAATATAGGACAATTGATTAATGCACAAGGACCTGTGATCCATGAAGTCATTGCTGTTTCTAAGATAAATGACTTCTAGATGAGCCGTGAATGGTATGACTGGGAAGCTCATAAATCTTTTCAGGTTTTGCCTCATGAAGATCCGAAGGAACACATCGAAGAACTTGTGGATCTAGTCTCAAGGAGCGAGCAGAATGAAGTGTCTGATTACCACATGCGCAGCAAGATCTTCCCCTATTCTATCTCTGGGAATTCGTTTAGATGGTTTTGTCGACGGAACCAACGACCTATGACTTGCTGGGATGATATTGAAAGAGCATTCCTTTATGAATTTCTTGATGAAGCTGCAGCAGCTAGAGAAAAAGAGATCAACGATAAGTGGAACAAGATCGTTGAAATTTGGCCAATTATGAAAGAAGGCGAGATTCCACGAAAGCTTCTCGAATATGTAGAATTGGGTATTAAGTATCGTGGATCTGTGCCGAGCAGAGTAGAACAAGCTGATATTATCGATCCTACCTCGGCGTCGATCGACACTAAGATCTCAACATCGATCGACCCTAAGACCTTAGTATCGATCAACACTAACCCAGTTATCGATCGGCACCACTCAATATCCATGAAAGATCGAGTTATCTTCAGGACATTGCAGACTCGAGACTAGAGAGCACCGACCGATCAAGTTGTTTTCATGATCAAGATGTAGAAAGAAATCACCATCAGAGATCTCTTGGAGCAAAAGGATAAAGAACATCTTGGGTATTTGGATTCAAGTAGGAATGCCACTATGGAGCTAGAAGAATGGTTTGAAGATATGCATCAGAACTCGGAGCAGAAGCTTGATGACGATCAGCACACTTCGAGAATAGATCTGGAAACTTCACCAAAATATAGCATCGGTTTACACCAACCTGATATCATCGATCGACAACCACCTTACTGCATCGATCAACATCCAAAGCCCATCATCGATCGATACCACCTAGCTGACATCGATCGACACTCATTGTTGGACGAACATCCAAGTTACATGATTGAACCAGGATCAGTTGAGGAGAGAATCCAAGTGTCCAAGACCTCACATCTTGCTATCCCAGAACATCTACGACCACCTATCTGCACAGAAGAAGCTACTGGTTTTCACAGAAGAGCGAACATGTTACATGACCCTGTGAAGTTTGTGGTTCATAGTGCTGTTTTTGAGGTTAAATTTCCTATTCCACCAGATGGAAGTTTGCATGTGGATCTCTACGTTGAGGTATTTGCTGAACTTCAGCATACAATTGTTTTTCAGAGATTATTGGAGTATGAAGGTGACGTTGACCAAGGAACATCGGTCGTAGCATCGATTGACACCATCATTGATGAATCGATCGACACCACCATTAGAACGTCGATTGACATCAACACTAGAACGTCGATCGACACTCATCACGAATCAGAGCAGAATGAGTTTGAAGTCATTCATAATCTTTTTGATGGAGGCACCACGAGATAAGAAAAATCTAGGAGAAAGAAAAGAGAACCCAGTGTTTAGTAAGTTTTAATTAGATTTTATTTTTCATTTATTACTAATATTTTTATTTATTTATTTCAGGTTAAAAAAAGAGATAAGAGGAAATAGACTGCGTAAAGCATTGATCGACACTTGATCACTGTCGATCGACGGATCAAACCGAGCATCAATCGATTGCCACTTAACTGTGTCGATCGACGGTCATCATCAGCAAGCAGAGTAGAAACTTTCAGGTGTACCAATGATCGACACTGAAGAATAAACATCGATTGACCATGGATCATGACCATCGGCCAACACCATCCATCTTCCATCAATCGACACTCTTTTTTACAGAGTCTGGTATCGAGTTTCTCTCTTAAGATATTTACTTATGATTTGGTTTCCCTAACCAATCCGGGACGGATTACACTGGGGACAGTATAATTTAAGTCTGGGGAGGTTTCCTAACGCTATTTTTTTGAGTTTTATTTATATATAAGTTTTTCAAAAAAAATATTGAGTCAAGAAGGAGACTATGATCAAGATTTATTATTGACTAACCACACTTTAGCACCATTCTAAGAAGGTTGTTTGCAAAGATTACTAGAGATACCAAAGTGGATCGTCCTGCCGTTATATCACACTTTCTTAGAAAGTTTGAAGGAACCGAAGCTGATTTCCAATACTAATCCTGACATTATTTTCTTGATTTGGAGCTTGGTATATACTGGATCGGATTCCTTCTGCAAGTCTGGAAGGTCAAAGTCAGTGTGCTTCTGATTCCCCTCTCTCTCCCCTCAGACAAAAATGATTGAACATGATTTGGTGGCTACAACCATTAAAGCTTGATTCTAGAAAGATATAAAGGTCAAAAAGAAGTGCACATGATCTAGTGGCAAAAACCATTAGGGCTTGATTCATGGAAGCTTATTCAAATATCTCAGTCAATTGAAAAAAATAAACTGATACCCTCAATAGAAGGGAGACATTGATTGACAAGAATTGAGAAGAGAGAGAGGAAAGGAATTTGAGAAGACTACCTGTGTTTTCAGATAGTTGCAGAGGTAAGAGTCCATATATCCTTTGATCGATACTCCCAAGGTAAAGCCTGCACATTTATTTTATGCAAAGAAATTAAATCAATAGAGGGGCGAATCAGACTATTATTTGCTAAGTTGTTGGTAGAATGAATTTGGTTGCTATACTAGCATTGGGTATATAAACTTTCTCTGTGATTGACTTGATAGGATGTGGTTGCAAAAAATAGAGTAATAGTTATACTTAGACATTATGTGAGTCTCCGCTTTTTAAAACCTCTTTCACAGCCTTTGTTTGCTTGGGGACAAGCAAAAGGTTAATTATGGGGGAGTTGATAGGGTCTGATATTTACCACTATTTTGCCATAATATCAGCCCTATTTAGAGTCTATTATATGTTTTAGAGTATGTTTTAGAGTATTTTCAGGTTCAGGTACGTTCTGGAGAACTTTGGTGATTCTGGAGCTTTTAGAGAAGCAGAACTATGAAGATGCCTCCGATGTTTAGCTATGTATGGAGACCTTCGGATGGTGAGATTGAGCTGATATTTTTACATTAGATATAAATTTGAGTTAGATTTCTAATGCCACCAGTTTGAGGTCCATCGGACAGTTAGATCTAACGTTATGCCCGATTTACTGAAGTGTGGTATGTCTGCCTCGCGAGAGGAAGCTGTCGAGAAGATGAATGAGTGTCGATCGACGGCACAGCCTTGGTGTCGAACGGTGATCCCAGTAGACAGGCCTGACTTTTTTTATGGCCGACTTAAGCCCAAAAGCCACCACAAATTACAAAAATACTCATGGATGACCTAAAACCCTAATTATATGTTTATATGCCATTGTTTGGGCACCAAGATTTATTCCATCTATTTTTCTAGGATTAGAAGAGAAGGGAGGAACTCCTTCAGCGTCCACCTGGAACTTATTTGGTTTTATATTATATTTATTCTATTCATTTATGATTTATGTGACAAAGATCATGCCTGAGTAGATCTCTTGTTAGGTTTAGGGTTTATTAATGATATTGATGGATTAGCCAACCAATAGAATTGCTAGAAATAATTAGATCTATCAATAGAATTTTGTATATTAATTGTGTTCTAGAGTAGCTAACTAGAAACCTGATCTTAGGATAGTTAGGCGCAAGCGAGAGCATGGTCTACTACCAGAATTAATCCTGTTGAGCTAGGTTGCTAGAAACAAACGAGAGTTGATTTAGTTAATTTAGTGAACTTATCGAATTAGGTCATAAAGCTTGATTCAAGAGACTATCGATATGACGCAGGATCGTTGCCATCAATCGACGCTCATTTCGTATCAACAAACGAGAGCTGAGACAGCAGACTTAGTCAATAGAATAGACTCGCAGCTAGGGCTGGTTGGCTTTTACATTAGATATCGAGTTCTATGATTAACACCCTTAGCTTCTATCCTCTATAATTCACTTGCCTTAAACCCTAGATTAAGATATTTATTATTATTGTTTACTTACCAATCAATCAATTATCTGCTATAGTTTATTTACTGCTTATTAATCTATTTGTCTAGCTTAATCGCGATTGTATTGAGTTTATTGTGTATCCACGCTCCCTGTGGATTCGATCCCTAAATACTACATTTCGACCTCTCTTGGGAAGAGTAGTTCGTAGGGTTAATTTGATAGAGTTTGCATTGAAATACATAAATTCCTCGTGTTATTTAGTCAACTTCGCCGGTTTGCTGGTAATAGTATGGATAAGGAGGACCTGATCAGGAGGTTCTTAGATGGGATGCTAGTTGATCTCCGCGGCAGATGGAGTGTGGTGACTTACACTAGCTTGGAAGATCTGGTAGAGAAGGCTACTGTGCAGGAGACATGTATTGCTGAGGAGCAGAAACTCTCCAAGGAGCTCGGACTAAGACGGGGAGGACTCCAGAGCCACAGAGAAGAAGATTGGTTCAGTCAAGTGTCCATTGCTATGGTTGTGGGAAGTTTGGACACATTCACAGGAATTGTCGGGTTAGGCCATTAGGTGCCCAGGGTTCAGCAGCAGCACCAGCAGTAGCACCAGTAGCAGTAGCACCAGTAGCAGCAGCACCAGCAGAACGGGCAGCACCAGAAGCTGCAGTATTCACGCCAGGAGCTTGTTGCACTTTTGGGCAGCGGGGCTGTATCTCCATTTATTGTCCGACTATGGGACCTGCGGTCAAGCGTCTCACCATCGCTCTACGTGTGTATGCTTTAGGAGAGGCCAATGGAGCTGAGCCAATAGCTGGTATGTGTTCTTACTATGTTGGTTGACTTTATGGTTTTATTTTGTGGTTATCTTGTGTAGTTAGTTAAAATATTGTGTAGGATCGGTTTTGGTTGGAGGAGAGTCAGCTCACACTTTTTTGACAGGAGAGCTTCGCATTGCTTTGTAAGTTCGCATTTGGTCAGGTATTGGCCTTTTTGGGGTGTCTTCGAGCAAAAGACTAAGGAGATTCAGACGGCTGGCATAGAGAGATTCGGAGCCGTCGGTTTTTATAGGAAACATTATTCAAAACATTCATCGCATAAATGATACCTAAATTGAAAAATAGTTTCTAACAACATTAGCCATCTTAGCACGGAAAACTCCTACTTGGTCCATCGATCTCGACAAACGATCTTTGGCGCTCGGCTAATTACACCTTCTGATAAACTCCGAACCAGAATTCGGCATCCTCTTTGGGACAATTCTAACTAACATGATTTTAATGTTAACACGAACGTGCCATGGTCTAATACGTGAACAGAAACATCCTTGGCTATGCGGCTGAACACAACCTTCAGACCGAGCCAAAATGTTTGAGCGACCACTGCTCCATCCAATCCCTTAACGGGAAAACGACAATCCACGATTAGTCTAAAAACTCCACGTGCAAATAATTATTGTTTAACCCAGAATCGGAAATCATACGATAAATTCTTAATATCAAAACTTAGTTGTAACCACCAAACTGTTAATGGTAAACTTAAACTTGTCGACAACCGACCAAGTTCAATATGTTCCGCAGTTTACTCTAAACCCACAACATTTTACAAGTAAAAAGGGGAACATAAGGAAAAACTCGTAACAAAGCTCCTAGAGATGTACGAAACATCCTTAGCTAGACATGAAATAAATCTCGGGGGCCGACTCTTCAGAAAGCGCAGTGAAGGAAGTCGCACATTCTAAGGGTAAAATTTACGCGACCCATTGGTACAAATTCCTCCCTAACAAATCAAAAAATTTAATGTCTGAACAAGAAAAGCAGTTCTGGCCGCGAACATCCGCAAACAAAACAAAACGTTTCTCAACCATAAGGTCAAAACAAAACCCTTTCGATGCCATACATCTTCAAGCCCGCAAACTGATTAGCCTATTTATTACCAATTTTAGACCATGTTATAGACTCTATTTAGGGGCTGTTATGTGTGTATAGGCTATGTTTTGAGGTCTTTACAGGTCAAGGTACGTTTTGGAGATATATGGAGATACTTGGAGCTTTTGGAACATTTGGAGAGGAATAATCCGGAGCTGATCATTGAAGAGAATCAAAGTACGATATTACAATCGATCGACGATAAAACGTTGGCGTTGACCGATGTTATATGACCAAGATCGTTGTTGCACATCTGCCATCGATCCATGTCCAGTTCGCAGGCAGCCAAATTTCAAGCCCAAGTTAGAGACATGACACAAGATTACAAGATTACCCTTGGACGAGTATTGACCTAGACTTTAGGGTTTTATATTTATACTTTATGTATTACAGTGCTTGTAAGTGTGCTTGTGAGCGTGCTAGTACTAGGGGTGCTAAGTGTTATAAGTGTGCTTTGAAGCCCCAATATTCTATCTATGCATTTTATTTAGACTACTATTCTTACTTCAGTTATGTCTGAGTAGTTATTAACTAGGTTTATGGTTTATCAATGGTACTGATGGATTAGCCAAACAATATAAATGTTAAGGTCATTATTAGATCTATTAATAGAATTGTGTTTATTGCTTATGTTCTAGAGTATCTAACTATAACACTGATAATAGGATAGTTAGGTGCAAACGAGAGCATGGTCTACTACCGGAATCTATTATGTTGAGCTTGGTTGCTAGAAACAAACGAGAGTTGATTTAGCCAATCTAGTGGAGTTATCGAATTAGGTCGTAACGCTTGACTCAAGAAACCATCGATCAACGAAGGATCATTGCCATCGATCGACGGTCATTCCGTGTCAACAAGACAGAGCTTAGACAATGGACTTAATCAATAGATTAGGCGCGCATGCGAGAGCTGGTATCTTTTACATTAGATTTCGAGTTCCATGATTAAATACCTTTAACTTCTATCTACTATTATCCACTTGCCTGAAACCCTAAATCTAGCATATATCCATATTTACATTACTAGCATATTTCCATATTGCATATATACCTTCAAATAAGGAATATTTCCTTGACCTGATTACTTGCTACCAATATATATAGTTACCTAGCTTAGCCTTTAGAAACAAGAAATCTATTTTCTGTCATTGTTCTCTGTGGATTCGATCCCTAAGTAGTAAACATGATCTCTCTTGACAAGAGTATTAATGTTTTCTGTGTTAGGATTAAGGGTTAACTTGACAGTTGTTTGTTTAGGATATTATTACCCTATTAAAACATAAAAACACACCCACGTCACAAACATTTCAAGAACGAAATGCGGCATATGAAAGAAAAACTCAACCTTCAACACAGCGTGACGTCGCTGACGCTCGAAGAACTGTTTTTTGTCAAAACTTTCCGAAACAGAATATTCACCTTAAAAACAGTCCATCCGCGACTATAAAACACACACACGTTCTTAAACATGTATCCTTCAAGAAGATTCAAAAAAGGTAATATCTACTAATAAGTGTGTTGATGATCACAGCAAACTCTCAACGTCCTAAACAGACTAAGCCATCTCATAGAGAATAGCTCTATAAAAGAAATCCAAAATTTTGGTCAACACTTTCGGGAGACTTAAAAATTGTCCCCGAAGAGTGCCCAATTCCTACAATACAAGTCACATATGCCGAGAAAATATCCCAGACTTTAAAGCAGGACGGTATCAGGTAGAAATTAATACAGAACACGTAAGCCGAAGTAGTCATCGCACCCCTTAAAACCGTGATTAGACCTAGGTCTTACCTTAAACCCAACACACTGGTCTCTAACGTCTCAAGGCATGATATCAAAAAGATACGAGATCCTGAAAGCATGTCTCTTCGTACATATTTAAGTGCTCTCAAAACTTTGGAAACATTTCTCAAACATCTCGAACGAGCGACGAATAGGACGATCCGCAAAAGAGTTGGGAGCGAGATGACAACTCGTATCCTTCCATCAATACTTAACAAAAGGCTGAATCTACTTAACATCCTTTTTAAGTGAAAAGCCTAGTTTATTCATGTAAAAATTCGCAAAGCGGCCGGGATCCGAAGCCACACGCTTTCAGTCCCGAAAAGATAATATGGCCACACTCGGCCAAAATAAACAGCCAACGAGGCTAGTCTCGACGCCGAAAAAGGTGCAATATACAATGCCATCGGCAGCAACATGCCCGATAATCTCTACACAACATACAACGAAACAAAAAAGGTATCACAAGAAAAGAGGGAGTAAGAACTTGAACTGTGGGACGAACAACAAAAGGCTTGATCCCTTCTATAAGGGTACGTAGGCAGACTTCATAACGCTCAGTGACAGGAGGGTTTTTATGTATTTCAATGCAAACTCTATAAAATTAACCCTACAAACTACTCTTACAAAGAGAGGTCAAACTGTAGTATTAAGGGATCGAATCCACAGGGAGCATTGGCACATAATAGACTCAATACAATCACGATTAAGCTAAGCAAATAGATTAATAAGCAGTAAATAAAATATAGCATATGATTGATTGATTGGTAAGTAAACAATAATAATAAATAGGTAGATATAGTGTTTCTGGAAAGTGGATTATAGAGGATAGAGGCTAAGGGTATTAATCATAGAACTCGATATCTAATGTAAAAGACGACCAGCTCTCGCATGTGAGAGTAATCTATTGACTAAGTCCAATGTCTCAGCTCTCGCTTGTTGACACGGAATGACCATCAATCGATGGCAATGATCCTGCGTCGATCGATGGTTTCTGGAGTCAAGCTTTATGACCTAATTCGATAAGTTCACTAGATTTAACTAAATCAACTCTCGTTTGTTTCTAGCAACCTAGCGCAACAGAATAAATTCCAGTAGTAGACCATGATCTCGCTTGCGCCTAACTATCATATGATCAGGGTTTTAGTTAGCTACTCTAGAACACAAGCAATAAACACAATTCTATTGATAGATCTAATAATCACAATAGCAATTCTATTGTTTGGGTAATCCATTAATACCATTAATAAAACCTAAACCTAACAAGAGATCTACTCAGACATGATCTTTGTGACAGAAATCATAGATGAATAGAATAGATATAGAAGAGAAATTATATAAAGAACCAAAGGAGTTTAAGGAGGACTCTGAAGGAGTTCCTCCCTTCTCTCCAAACCCTAGAACAATAGATAGAATTAAGCTTGCTGCCTAAACAATGGCATATAAACATATAAATAGGTTTTTAGGTCGTCCATGGGTATTTTGGCAATTTGTGATGACTTCTGGGCTAAGACGGCCATTAAAAAATCCGGTCCTGTCTTCTGGGATCATCTTCGATCGGCACCAAGGCTGTTCCGTCGATCGGCACTTATTCATCGTCTCAACAGCTTCCTCTCGCGAGGCTGACATACCACTGTTCAGTAAATCAGGCATAACTTTTGATCTAACCATCCGATGGATCTCAAACCGGTGGCATTGGAAATCTAACCATCCAATGGATCTCCATCCATTGCTAAACATCTGACACATCTGCGCAGTTCTACATCTCTAAAAGCTCTAGAATCACCAAAGTTCTCCAGAACGTACCTTAACCTGAAAATACTCTAAAACATATTCCAAACACATACAAAATACTCTAAATATGGCTGATATAATGGCACAATAGTGGTAAATATCAGGCCCTATTAACTCCCCCAGACTTAACCTTTTACTTGTCCTCAAGCAAACCAGCGTGTGGAAGAGGTTTTGAAAAGCGAAGACTCACATAATATCTAAGTATAACTGTCACCTTGCTTTATTGCAACCACATCTTATCAAGTCAATCACAAAGAAACTTTATATATTCTATCCTAGTATAGCAACCAAATCAATTCTACCAACAACTTAGCGAATAGTAGTCTGACTCGCCCCTCTACTGATTTCATTTCTTTGCATAAAATAAAAGTGCAGGCTTTACCTTGGGAGTATCGATCAAAGGATATATGGAATCTTACCTCTGCAAGTATCTGAACACACAGGTAGTCTTCCTTGATTGTTTTCCTCTC
The DNA here is from genome assembly GCA_905132885.1 of Moricandia moricandioides. NCBI lineage: Eukaryota > Viridiplantae > Streptophyta > Magnoliopsida > Brassicales > Brassicaceae > Moricandia > Moricandia moricandioides. The sequence continues at coordinate 27,492 of CAJHQQ010002480.1, forward strand.
TCTCTTCTCACTTCTTCTCAGTCAATCTCCCTTTTTTTGAGGGTATCACTTTTTTAATTGACTGAGATATTTGGATAGGCTTTCATGCATCAATCCCTAATGGTTACCAGATCCTGTTCACTTCCTTTTCACCTTTATCTCTTTCTAAGATCATATGAATCAAGCTTTTATGGTTGTAGGCACCAAATCTAGTTCGACTCCTTTTTTTAATCTTAAGGGGAGAGAGAGGGGAATCAGAAGCACACAGAATTTTACCTGCCAGACTTGCAGAAGGAATCCGATCCAATGTATACCAAATCCTAAAGCAAGCAAATAATGTCAAGATTAGTGTTGAAAATCAGCTTCGGTTCCTTCAAACTTTCCAAGGAAGTGTGTTATAGTGGCAGGATGATCCAGTTTGCTATCTCTAGTAATCTCTGCAAACAACCTTCTAAGAATGGTGCATATAGCATGGTTAGTCAATAATAAATCTTGATCATAGTCTTCGTCTAGAGTCAATAAAACTTATTGAAAAAAACTTATATATATATATATATATATATATATATATAAATAATAATCAAAAACAATAAAATAGCATTAGCGAATCTATCCCAGACTTAAATTATAATGTCCCCAATGTAATCCATCCTGGATTGGTTAGGAAAGACAAATCATACGTACAGAGTTAAGAGAGAAATCGATACCACTTTGTAAAAGAGTGTCAATCAATGGCAGTGGATGGTACACCTCAAAGTTTCTACTCTGTTCATTTTTTTTTAATTATAGAAAAGAAAACTTAAACTCGAACACAATATCAGTAATACCTCCCCCAGACTTAAACAACGCTATCACCAGTGATATACAGTCTGAGATTGGTGAAGAAAATTAATCATAAGGACAAATATTTAACAAGGAAAAACAATATACGTGCTTGTTGATGATGACCGTCGAACGACACAGTTAAGTGGTGATTAATCGATACTAGGGTTACTCCATCGATCGATGGTGATCAAGTGTCGGTCGATGCTCTGTGCAGACTATCTTCCTCAGATATTCTTTTTTTTTTGAAAACTTGCAATAATAAAATAATATCCGAAATAAAATCCAAAACTAGACAAATATAATTAAAAACTTAGTAAACAGTGGGTTGCCTTCCACTCAGCGCTTGTTTATAGTCTTTAGGTTGACGTTTTTAAGACTCTGATTCAGTCCGGATGAGACAGGGAACTTGCTCCAATACAATTCCCAATGTGCAGTATCTTCAGCTTCATCACACATTTTGGGAAAACCTCCATTGACTCTTCTCCTTTGTCTATCATCTCAGCAATAAGGAGTGCTTGAAGCATTGCAAACGGGTGCGAGAAGCATCTGCTGCGCACTATGTACTTCCTGACACCATATGAGAACTGGGGATATTGCGCATGAAGTACATAGTACATCATCTGTTTAGGGGGTGCTTAGGGGCCAGAATCCGAAGCCATACGCTGTCAGTCCCAAAAACATAAATATGGCCACACTCAACCAAAATAAACAGGCTACGAGGCTAGTCTCGACGCCGAAAAAGGTGCAATATACAATGCCATTAGCAGCAACATGCCCGATAATCTCTACACAACACACGGTTTTTTATGTATTTCAATGCAAACTCTATCAAATTAACCCTACAAACTACTCTTACCAAGAGATGTCAAATTGTAGTATTTAGTGATCGAATTCACAGGGAGCATGGACACATAATAGACTCAATACAGTCGCGATTAAGCTAGGCAAATAGATTAATAAGTAGTAAATAAGACATAGCAGATGATTGATTGATTGGTAAGTGAACAATAATAATAAATAGGTAGATATAGGGTTTTTCGAAAGTGGATTATAGAGGATAGAGGCTAAGGGTATTAATCATACAACTCGATAACTAATGTAAAAGACGACCAGCTCTCGCATGTGAGTCTAATCTATTGACTAAGTCCAATGTCTCAGCTCGCGCTTGTTGACACGAAATGACCATGGATTGATGGCAATGATCCTGCATCGATAGGTTTCTTGAGTCAAGCTTTATGACCTATTTCGATAAGTTCACTAGATTTAACTAAATCAACTCTCGTTTGTTTCTAGCAACCTAGCTCAACATAATAAATTTCAGTAGTAGACCATGCTCTCTCTTGCGCCTAACTATCCTATGATCAGGGTTCTAGTTAGCTACTCTAGAACAAAAGAAATTAAAATAATTCTATTGATAGATATAATAATCACCATAGAAATTCTATTGTTTGGCAAATCCAACAATACCATTAATAAACCCTAAACCTAACAAGAGATCTACTCAGACATGATCATTGTGGCAGAAATCATAGATGAATAGAATAGATATAGAAGAGAAATTATATAAAGAACCAAAGGAGTTTAAGGAGGACTCTGAAGGAATCTGTCGAGAAGATGAGTGATTGTCGATCGACGGCACAGCCTTGGTGTCGATCGACGGTGATCCCAGAAGACAAGTCCGACTTGTTTTATGGCCGAATTTAGGCCAGAATCCTTCACAAATTACGAAAATACCCATGGATGACCTAAAACCCTATTTATATGTTTTTATGCCATTGTTTATTCACCAATCTTTATTTTATCTATTGTTCTAGGGTTAAGAGAGAAGGGAGGAACTATTTTAGAGTCCTCCTGGAACTCCTTTGGTTCTTTATTTGATTATTATTCTATATTTATTCTATTCATCTATGATTTTTGTGATAAAGATCATGTCTGAGTATATCTCTTGTTAGGTTTAGGGTTTATTAAAAGTATTGATGGATTAGCCAAACAATAGAATTTCTAGGGTGATTATTAAATCAATCAATAGAATTGTGTTTATTTCTTGTGTTCTAGAGTAGCTAACAATAACCCTGATCATAGGATAGTTAGGCGCAAGCGAGAGCATGGTATACAACCAGAATTAATCCTTATGAGCTAGGTTCCTAGAAACAAACGAGAGTTGATTTAGTTAATCTAATGAACTTATCGAATTAAGTCATAAAGCTTGACTCAAGGGACCATCGATCTACGCAGAATCATTGCCATCGATCGATGGTCATTTGGTGTCAACAAGCGATCTAAGACATCAAACTTAGTCAATAGATTAGACTCACAGCGTTAGCTGGTCGTCTTTTACATTAGATATCGAGTTTTTTGATTAGTACCCTTGGCTTCTATCCTCTATAATACACTTGCCTGAAACCCTAGATCTAGCTTATTATTATTATTGTTTACTTACCAATCAATCAAATATCTGCTATAGTTTATTTACTGCTTATTAATATATTTGCCGAGCTTAATTGCTGTTGTATTGAGTTTATTGTGTACCCATGCTCCATGTGGATTCGATCCTAAATACAACCATTTGACCGCTCTTGGCAAGAGTAGTTCGTAGGGTTCATTTGATAGAGTTTGCATTGAAATATATAAAAACCCTCCTATCAAATTTGGCGCTGTTGCCGGGGAGCGAGGATTCACCATTAGATTCAATTTGTTTGATTTAGACTAGGAATTTTTCTATATTAGTTTACTTACATAAAATTATTTCTTGTGTTTCAGGTACATACTAGTTCCAAGAAGCAATGTAGAGAGGATTTTTGGGTTCTTCAAAAAAGGAACCTGTTGATTCGCGCACGATCCATAAGTCTACGAGGGAAGTCGACACCATCCAAGCAATGATCACTAGCAAAGAGAAGCGAGCATTGATCGACACCAATACTTCACTGTCGATCGATACTAACATCATGACATCGACCGACACCCACACTTCACCGTCGATCGATATTAGAAGCAAGAAGATAGAGAAGGTCAAAGTACTCATACTGAGAGTTGACAAGAATCACATCTTACGGGACGAAAGAGGTCGTGCGCACAACAGAGCAGGGCAATTGATTCATGCACAAGGGACTACAATCACTGATTCTACTGCTGTTACTGTGAATTCTTGGATTGAATGACTAAAGACACTTAGAGACGACAACAGGCCTGAGGATTTCTACGCCAAAAGGTCTGCAATGCGTTCTTCTGCACCACAGAGGAATGTCTTTGAGCTGAATACTACATATATCTCTCTTGTGGGTCAGCAGCCTTTTCATGGTCTTCCTCATGAATGTCCCAGTAACCACCTTGAATAATTCGATGATTTAGCATCGACCATTTAGTGCATGGGAGTCTATGAAGATTAATACTTCTGCAAACTATTCCCATACTCTCTTGCTGGAGAAGCATCATGGTTGTTCAAGAGGTTGCAACAAGGATCACTCACTACCCGTAATGCTATCACGAATGCCTTCCTCACCAACTTTCTCTATGATACTGAAGCAAATATGAAGATCGATATGGAATCTATGTTGATATTTATGGTAGAGGAAGAAGAAGATGGATATAGAGAGCTGAGCTAAGTAGAAAAGCCGATATTAGTGATCCGACTTCAGCCTCGATCGACAGTAAGACTTCAATGTCGATAAAAGTTAAGACCTCAGCATCGATCGACGCCACTTGAGAGAAGAAGAGGTAATTGAAGTTCTTATACTTAAGGATGACTAGAATTGGACCTTACGAGATGAAGGAGGTCGTCCTCGCAACAGTGTAGGACAATTGATTAATGCACAAGAAACTGTGATTCCTAATGTCATTGCTATTTCTGAGATAAATGACTTCCAGATGAGCCGTGAATGGTATTATTGGGCAGCACATAACTCTTTTCAGGTTTTTCCTCATGAAGATCCGAAGGAACACATCGAAGAACTTGTGGATCTAGTCTCAAGGAGCGAGCATAATGAAGTGTTTGAATACCACATGCTCTGCAAGATCTTCCCCTATTCTATCTCTGGGAAGGAATTTAGTTGGTTTAGTCGACTGGAACCACGATCTCTGACTCGTTGGGATGATATTGAAAGAGCATTCCTTTATGAATTTCTTGATGAAGCTGCAGCAGCTAGAGAAAAAGAGATCAACGATAAGTGGGATAGGATCCTTCAAATTTGGCAAATTAAGAAAGAAGACGAGATTCCACTACAACTTCTCGATTACGTAGCAATGGGTATTAAGTTTTGTGGATCTGAGCCGAGCAGACAAAAGATGCTGATATTATCGATCCGACCTCGGCGTCGATCGACACTAAGATCTCAACGTTGATCGACCCTAAGACCTCAGCACCGACCGACAGTAACCCCGATTATCAATAAATACCACTCGACATCCATGAAAGATCGAGTTATCTTCAGGATATTGCAGACTCGACACTAGAGAGCACCGAAGTATCAATTTGTTATCATGCTCCGGATGTAGAAAGAAACATCACCATCGGAGATCTCTTGGAGCCAAAGGATAAAGAACAACTTGGGTATTTGGATTTGCGTAGGAATGCCACTATGGAGCTAGAAGAATGGTTTGAAGATATGCATCAGAACTCGGAGCAGAAGCTAGATGACGATCAGAACACTTCGAGAATAGATTTGAAAATTTCACCAAGCAATACTGTCAACTCGCCCGTTCAGCGAGTTGGGCCAAACATAAACCAGATCTTATGCCTTCCTTAGAACCTCGGCGGATCCAACCCTCATTTTGTCTCGATTGGATTTATCGTTGGGACTTTACGATAAAAAATGCGAAGACTCTTTTCCCCAAATGAAGTTCATGGTTAACGTATAAAATGGCAGCGGTTAACTCAACACCACCGTTGTCTAAACTATAAGAGAAGTGTGAAATTTCTAGCTAAAGATACTTTGTATCATTAAAAGTTATTCGAAGAAATCGTGAAAACGTTTAAGTCGAAATACGGCCCAAAGAGGCCAAGAATGCGGCTAAAGACCCCCTTGCGATTTCATACGAAATTAAGCCCAACAATGTTATGACGGTGTATCTTTACTCGCAGAAGATGATAAATATCGCAAAATCAAAAGATAAATGTCAGCTTTCTAAGATAATGATGAAGATCGAGATAAAATGAATATTTCTACGAAATGGTAAACTTGGTCTCGGGGCAAAAAAGGAAAGAGGAACCGACCCAGAAGGCACATATAAGGGGAGCTATAGCAAAAGGCACAAGGATCCAAAGATTTAGACCTAGAGAAGCTATGTTAGCTTTGAAGAACATAGAACGTAGGTGGCTAGAAGGATAGAGTTATACTTAGACGTTCTCCATCTTTGTTCGACGATTCTGGTTTCCTTAGACTCTACAACTCATTGCACTTAGAAACCTTAAGCTTTATTTTCGACAAGCTTGGTTTCTATGACTGGCACTCGATTACCAGACGAACTTGCTCCAGAAGTTTGATCTCTTGGTCCACTCTTTTAGTTGAACTACGTCCGACTTCATCCTCGAAAGGGGTACGTAGGCTGCCTTTCTTATGGTCCAGTCCCAAATCCTTCAAACCTTTTTCGTCTATTGCTAAGGGATTTGCAGCCACATAGGTTTCTCTCGACATAGTTGGTACAGCTAGCAAACTTAGTCTGGTTTTACTGCTTGTGTTATACGATTTCCTTTGTGATCCCGTTTCCAGACAAGCTTCATGTACGCTTTCGTCTCTGGAGCGCTCATATGCAAATTCGAAATAAAGACCTATTGTTTTCTAAATTCGTTTAGTTATCTTTTCATGTTTCCCAAGTTTACTCGATTACTTGTCGTTAGCTCTCGCAGAGAATCCGGAACCTCTGGGAAAATTAGGTTTCTTGACTTTCCTTAATTTACTAAAATCGACAGTGTGAATTTCGGTTCCAACAATTAGCTTTAATGGATGTCACTATATCCTCAAATCTCTCCAGATGATCCATAGGGTGCTTATGTCGCAACCCATGGTAAGGCGTCTTCGCTAAAAGTTTGAAGAAATCGGGTTTGATCTCAAAATTGTATCTCTAAAAAACTGGAGGACGAATGGCGGATCTGTTGGCGTAGAACTGGTCTGGACAGTTGTAGGCAGCCAGTTTCTCTCAGAAGCTTGGGCATTAGCTTCAGGTTAAGCTACTGCAGTGTCTGCTTCCGCTACTGCTTCTGTATCAGGGATTACAGTCCCTTGATCGTCTATTTTTTGACCTGCTGCATTACGCAGATGACTGTCGAGTTCATGAAAGTCTCCACTCTCATCCCGAACCAATACTAATGTCGCAACCATCTGGACTCGTCTTTTACTGTCGATCAATGTGGGTAAGTTGTTGTCGATCGATGTGGTGTGAGAAATGTCGGTTGATGCTTGAGTTCTGATGCCGGTCGATGCTGTCCGTACAGAAGTATCGGTCGAAGCTATGAAGGTGCTGTTGATCGATACATGTCGTCTTCCTTTGTGGATCGTACGTTCGAGTTTTTCTGTTGGTAAGAATAGTATTTCTTGTCCTTTATTTCTCCTGGTAAGTCTTTGCATGTACTTGAAAAACAAAGGAAAAAAAAGTTTAGTAACTTGAAAGTAGTAACAAACCTAGAATAAATCCTAGAAATTAAATCTAATGGCCATTAATGCTCTCCGGCAACGTCGCCAATTAGACATGGGTGTGTTTATTGTTCTAACAGGGAATAAATATCATAAACAATTTACTATCAAATTAACCCTAATCTTAACACACAAATAATAATCTTTCCAAGAGAGATCAAGTGTAGTACTTAGGGATCAAATCCAAAGAAAGCAATGGCACACAATACACTTCTTATTTCTAAAGACTAAGTTAGGTAGATATATATATTAGTAGTAAATAATCAATTAAGGAAATATTTCTTATCAAGAGGTATAGATGCAATATAGAGTTATGTTAATAATGTAAATATGGAAATATGCGATTGACCTATCTAGATGCAAATGTAAATATGCTAGATCTAGGGTTTCAAGCTTAATGGATTACAGGGAATAGGAGGCACAAAAATGTAAATATACTAGAACTCAAATGTTAATTATTATGACTTTTTTAACTCCAACTCTCGTATGCGAGCAAAAGGAAAGACCATGGATAGATGGCTAAGGTCTGATGTCGATCAACGGTGAAATCAGAAGGAAGTGTGAATGAGATTTGATAAGTCCACCAAATTAATTAGACCAACTCTCGCATGCGCCTAACAATCTAGTTCAATGGAGTCTATTATGGAAAAAATTACTCTAGTAGTCGTCCATGTCTTACTTTCGGGATCCTAGTTAGCTACTCTATAATGAAAGCATCAAGCACAACTCAGTTGATCGATATTAACTTAACCTAGCAATCCTACTTTTGGGCTAATCCATGATTGCTATCATTCAACCCTAAATCTAGTTGATAACTACGCAGACATAATCAAAGAATGAACAATTGTCTGAATATAATGCATAGATAAAATATTGGGGTTCCAATACAAATCTCCCTAAGGAGTTATTAATCTTCTCCCCTAAGAACCCTAAAACTCTAATGCTTTCCACACACTTGTGCACACAACTCTGCACTCTCCTCTTCTGTGTAATACATAGAGCATAAATATAAAACACTAAAATTTAGGTCAAAACTCGTCCAGGGCATATTCGTCCTTTGTCTCTTACTTGGGCTAGAAATCGGCTATCTGTTATTGGTCTATCGATCGATGTGATCGATGGAAAGTGTGCAACATCTACTGACTTTGGTATTGTAACATCGATTGATTTCAAGTTTGTGTCATCGATCGACGCCTGTCTTGTACTTTGACTCTCTCAATGATCAGCTATGGATTATTCTCCTCTAATTGATCAACTACGGATTTTTCTCTTCTAATTGCTCCCAAAGCTCCAACTATCTCCATATATCTCCAAAACGGACCTGGACCTGTAAAGACTCTAAAACATAGTCTAGATACACATAATAGACCCTAAATAGAGCCTATAATGCCTAAAAATGGTAATGAATAGGCTATATCAATAAGGTGAGGGTATATTCCATAAATCCCGTACCAGTGTAGAATTCTTTCTATAGGAGTTCAGATTTCGAAACATGATTCGCCTGTTTGAATTGAGTGTGTTTGAGTCATGTTTGGTAGTTAGTTAATTCATTGTAAACCGGAATTAGGGGTCTAAAGGATTCAAATTTGATTGGATTGTATGATGTTAATTGATATATATATATATATATATATATATATATATATATATTAAGTAAGGACTATGCGGTGGGCGGGGGTTCAGAGACGTCCGGATTATTGACGCAGTTTGCGTGGTGTAGAGACGTTTGCATTCTACCAAAATATGGTGGGCGGGGGTACAGAGACAGAATGTACTAGGGACACAGAGTATGTATATCCTTATGAGGAAATTTGGGTTTTATGGACTAGCTATATCCTATCATCGCATTTGTTTTTGTGTGATGCTCTAGGCGTCATGTTTTTTAATGTTAGAGCTAAACTTCCATAGTGGGAGTTGTATTTACTCCATTCATTTGTTTGCGTGTCTAGCATCTCGTACTTCACTAAGTGACTCCCCTGGTACTCACCCCTTCTTCTTTCCCCCCTTTCAGGTGAGACTAGCGAGCAAGAGTGACTATATCGGATTGGTGCTTTTGAGCTGTTTTCGTTGCTTTATTTTCAGTTTCTATTTTATGATATTATCGACATTTATGTGGATTTTATATTATCTTTTGGAGTGATGGCGTTTAAAGATTATTTTTGAAATTTAATAAATGGAAGTTCTGAATTTATTATTTATTTTATTATTTCAAAAATACGGGTATCACAAAGCATTTATGTGTACTGGAAGATTTGATTTTCCATTATGATGTTCACTATATTACGTCTGATATCTGCACATGTGATTTAAGAGGGCATAGCACTCAGCTTCATTAAAGTGACAAGGTCTATCAGCTTCTCTTCAGTCTTGGTGAATATGTATACGGTGGGCTTCGCACATCTCTATGTCATGAACATATACCTACACTTAATCACGCCTTTGAAGTTTTCAATGTGATGAAAGATGTGTTCTGGTTCGCATCATCAACAAGAGAAACATGAAATTGTGTGTTTTTCTGTTCAAGTTTCCTCTACTCGCGGGAAAAAGAAGAGCAAAGATAGAGTTTTTGCTCGCTGTGGAGCAAGTGTTCGACTATTTGACATGTTTTCAGGGTCCCAGCTATCCAAAGTCGTACCGTGGAAAAAGTATTGCGAAGTCTCAGACCTCGTCATGCTCTGTTTCTGGCATCCGGGTGCTCAAACTCATATGGCCCAGGCTTCTCCATCTCACGTGTCTGATTTTCAGTTGGGAACTAATGTATCTCATTACAAGGCGAATCTTGGAGCTTTCACGGATGAACAATGGGAGATGATTCTGCAGGTGGTGTAGGCAGAAAAATTAAGTGCTTGTTAAAATTTAAGCAATACGAATTGTGGGAACCGAAATCCACACTGTCAATTTCTGTAAATTAAGGAAAGCCAAGATAACCCGACTTTTCCAGATGTCCCGGATTATCTGCGTAACACACGAAAACGAAGAATAAAGAGATAACATAATATCAATAGTAAGTTGTACAAAGGCTTTTTATTTATTAATAAAAACAAAGATATAGGATTTTCCGTAGAACAAAACGAGTAGAATATAGAAAACAAAGGGAATCTTTGAATAGAGATGGAGAAGAATCTAAGTAAAGTTTCGAGTATGCAGCCGCCTATATTCTAAGCTAGCAGAGTTATTCCAGGTCTAAATCTTCTGGATCTCTCTCGCCCTTAGCTTTAGCACTCCTTATATATGCCTTCTAGGTCGGTTCCTCTTCCCTTTTTTGCCCCTAGGTCGAGTTTATTGCTTTGCGGAAACATTCCTTTTTATTTCGATCTTCATCATTATCTTGGAAACTTGACATTTATCTTCCGATTTTGCAAGATTTATCTTCTTCTGCGAGTAAGAATACGCCGTCATAAGATTGTTGGGCTCAATTTTGTATGAAACCGAAAGTGGGTCTTTAGCCGCGTTCTAGGCCTCATTGGGCCGTATTTCGACTTAAAGGTTTTTACGATTTCTCCAAAAGAACGTTTAATGATACGACACCACTTTAGTTAGTAAGTTCACACTTCTCGTATAGTTTAGATGACTGTGGCATTGCGTTAACCGTTTCCGTTTATGCGGTAACCATGAACTTTATTCGAAAAATGAGTCTTCACGGTTTTTATCGTAAATTCCTAACGATAAATCTGATAAAGACAAAACAAGGAGTGGATCCGTCGAGGTTCAATGGAAGGCATAAGATCTGGTTTATGTTTGGTCCAACTCACCTCGGGGGCGAGTTGGATTGGTCCAACTCACCGAACGGGCAAGTTGACCATCTTGCTTGGTATAACTTGCCAATTCGGAAAGTTAGACTGTGTGTTTGGTCCAACTCACCCGTTCGGCGATTTCGACTGCGTGTTCTGTCAAACTCGCTCGTTCGACAAGTTGGATTGTGTGTTTGGTCCAACTCGCCAAACGGGTGAGTTGGACCACGTGTTTGGCCTCGTGCTCCGTTTCTCTCCAGTCCTTTGCTCGGGAACTTTTGTCGAGATTCTGTCGAGAAAATTTTTGAATAGAAAAGCAATTTTAGACATTGATTTCGAGATAACCGTTTTTGACCCCAACACGAATTCACTTGTTCCCTTAATCTTAGTGACTGGAGCTTTGAATTATGTGGCTGGATGTTAGGAGTTGTCGTCTATCATTGTTCACATATCTCTTTGTTTGGTTGGGCTGCCCGATGGTCGATTTTATCTTCCACTAAACATGGGCATGTCACATTGGGAAAGCAGCTTTCTTTTTTAATGTTCTTTATGCTGAAGATCTTCACAGCATATTTCTGTTTCTAAGATGATGAAGCAGAAATGATGTTTTGCTAAGTTTTATGATGGATATTGATGTTGGTTTGTACATATATGGTTTAGTGATTGTAATTGGGGAACCCAGTTTGTTCCGCTTAGGAAGTTACAACAATTGTATATAGTCATTTGACTCACATTTGAGTAAGCTAACATAAAGATTCTCTTTGTAACCTTCTCTGTAAGCTCCTCTCCTCCATAGCTGACCTATAGAGTAAGGCTCTGTTCATATTCTATTTTAATAAAATGGTATCAGAGCGCTCAACATCGTTTCCTCTTTCTCATTTCCAGATTCGGCTGATTCTCTTTGTCAAATTTTTGAACTTTCAATTTGGTATTTTCTGCTCCAATGGTGGTAACTCTTGGCCGCAATCACCAATCTGGTCGTTTCACACGTGCTCGAAGCTCGAATCCTCCTCCTGGTAGCACTGCTTCTATTCCTGAACCTATTGTAGTTCCACCTATGGAGACTCCGTTTCCTCCCTCTCATGTGATGAACCCAGATAGCGTTCACTCTCTGTTGTTTGTCCATAGCGCCGATCATCCGGGTATGACGATTATCTCTGTTAAAGTTTATGGATCAAACTCTTGTATATGGAATTCTGCGATGAAGATTGCTCTGGATGTGCAAGATCTCTTTCGTTGATAAATCTCTTCCTCGTCCTGATGAAGGTAATCTACTCTTTCAGATTTTGTTAGTATGGTTTAATCATGGGTCCTGAACTCGGTTTCTATAAAATCTATGGTAGTATACTATATTTTGATGATGCTGCTCAGATTTAGAAATATCTCCATGATCGATTCCATAAAACCATCTTACCAAGAACATTTCAGCTTGTTCAACAAATCCAGGATCTTTGTAATGGATCGATGGATCTCTCTATATATTATACGACTTTGAAAACTCTTTGGGATAATCGTGATAGCTCTGAAGTTGCTGATCCTTGTGTGTGTTGTCACAATGTTAATTGTGCTGGTCAACGTCAAGCTCAAGCCTAGGTTGATCGTTCCAGAACTATCAAGTTCTTAGCTAGTTTGAATAAATAGTATTCCAGCATTCGTGGTCAGAGTATCATGAAGAAACCCCTCCCAGATTTGGCTGAGATTTGCAATATTCTTGATCAAGATGATAGTAAGAGACATTTTAGCTCTACTATGGTTCCTACTCATTACCACATGAGTTCTTCTCAAGCTTCTCCTGGTTTGTTGACTGCTTCTCAGACAGTTTCCTCTAAAGAATCGTTGTTTGTTGCTCACCCAGTGTCTCTGAATGCTTTTCAAAAGAAGGATAATCGTCCTATCTTATCTCATTGTTGTTATGTAAGACATGTCATTGATCATTGTTACAAACTCCATGGCTTTCCTATTGGATGGAAGAAAGGTAAGCATGTTCATGGTAAACCACCGCCTTCTTCTGTTATTGCTGCTACTGTCTCTGTCTATGATAAGCCATATACAAATAATCTGGATTCTCTTATTGGCAACCTTTGCAAGGATCAGATTCATAAATTTATAGCCTACTTATCCTCACAACTACAGCCTGCTCCTTCTGTTAATTACAGCGCCAGCAGTTCATCGGATTCTACCAGTCAGTCAGTTGCTAGTCCATCTGGTATTTCTTTTTCACCTTCCACATTCAGTTTCATTGCTATTTTTACTGTTTCTGAATGTGTGACTACTGTGAAAACATGGATTATTGACTCTGGGGCAACACATCATGTATCACATGACAAATCTTTGTTTGTTAAGCTTGATTTGTTAGTCAAGCATCCTGTGAATCTCCCTACTGGTCAGAATGTTGAGATTGGAGCTGTTGGTACTGTTACTATCAATAATGACATAACTTTACAGAATGTTTTGTACATTGATATTCCATGGATTTTACTAATTTTACCTATCATATATAGAGTATTATTAAAGTCTTTTATATTCATTTGGTACTGTTTTAGAATATTTACAGGTCTAGGTACTCATTGGAAGCAATTAGAGCTTTTGGACTTTTTTGGAGCATTTAGAATGCTCAGCCAGAAAACCAGAGTTGAATCCACTTTTGTGAGTGAACCATTGATCGACGTCACACATTGTGCGTCGATCTACAGACAAGTCTACAGCGAGAGAGGTGAAGGCTTGAGAAATTACAAGTTTTACCCTAAGTTTAATCTCTTAATGATCCTCACAAACCAAATCAATCTTGAAATCTCTTTTATTGTTATTATTATAATTCTTTTAGATTTAACTCGAAAGCAATAAGTCTATTGTGAAATCCTAGAGTTTCTGTGGATTCGATCCCTAAGTACTACATTGAACCTCTTATTTGAGAGAGTAAAGTGGGAAATAGAGTTAATTTGAAAGTGGAATAAAACACCACATCAAATTTGGTGGTGTTGCCGGGGACTCTTTCTTATTGCCATTAGATTTCGTTTAGAATATTGTCTGGATTTTAGCTTACTGTCTGCTAATTTATTACTTCCCTAAACCTCATGACGCAGGTACTTAAAGGAGAGAATATGGATTCAGGACGACAAGGATTGATTGACAGAGCTCATCCGGAATCGATCAACGCTGGTCTACTACTGTTGTAATACACTCTTCAATTTCCATCGATCGATACCCATCAGCCGGAAGCAGGTAAGTACGCCTTTACTGATCTGATAATAAGAAAGTAGTCTTGATAAAACCAATGAACAATAAAAGCAACGAAGCAAGCTAACTAATTAATTATCAAGGGGCTGAAATCCCCGAACAAATCACTAAATCTCCAAATAATGAGCTAAAACATGAATTGCCAATGCTCGAACACCTAATCCCCAGCAGGACCTATTCCAATAGGTCCGCAGTTCGATTATCTGATAACCAATCAGGAAGCCATGAACTTGATATCGACTTCCTAATTACGGCGCGCAAAATTCAATTCAATGTTTTTCCTACTGAACATCCGAACGATCACATTGAGATGCTGGAAGACATGGTGAACGAACGATTTCAATCTCTGCAAATGTTTTCCTTTTTCCATAGAAGGTGACGTCAGGAGGTAACTGAACCAGTTACCACAAGGATCCCTGACTTGTTGGGAGGATATTATATGCGCTTTCATCAATCACGTTTTTGACGAGGAGAGATACTGGGAAACGAGGAGAGAAATATCCGCATTCATTCAAGGTAGACACAAATGTTTTATAAACGCCTGGACGAGGTTCTAGAGCTACAATATTTCATGCCCGCACCATGGATTCTCAGAACCCCAACTCATCAACACTTTCTATTGAGGACTAAACATGGACTATCAAACCATCCTTTATACAGCTAGCGAGGGGAACTTTGGCACCCAAAGCCCTGAAAGTGCTAAAAGGCTGATAGCAAACATAGATTTAGGTAGAGATTTCGAAAAGAGAGACCCCGAAAAGAAGGAACCACCAATGTCCGCGGAGGAGAAGCACTCGATCAGAGTTAGAAAAACTATGGCAGCAGTTGCGACCCTTCTGAACGGACATGGTTTGTCTCAACATTATGGTGAGGACGATGCCATTTCTTCCGAATTCAAAAAACCAGTTGAGTTTCCTGATGTGATGAACCTGAACATCAACGATATAGGGAAAGCGCTGGCAATTTCACAAGCAACTATGACACCACTGTGAACAGACACAAAAGAAATTCAAAGTCATAAATGAATCAAGTCAGGAAACTGTAGAATAGCCGCCGACCTCAATGAGAAGTTAGATCTTATATAATCATAGATCACAGAAAAAATTGAAACTTTGAGCAAAAACATTAAGAGGATCGACAATCATGTGGCGATATGTCCATCAGGAGAGAGGATGGAATTTTACCCGATAAAACATACGCTAATCCCAGGAGCCATTGCAATGTCGTAGCTTTATGTAGAAGTAGAAAATTCACCCCTTGAGTTAAAGAGAGCATCACCATCGATGAATTCGAGAAAATCGCAACAAATGAAAAAGAAAAATCGCATCCCATCCTGCTCGAAATTTACGAAAAAGATCCTGAAATCCCTCCTGAAACTGAAGTATTAGACAAATATGACGACCTTAAGGAATTGATTATTGAACCCAAGGGAAGGAACACAAACGTAAGAGACATCGATCGACACTCCTTACCGAGCATCGAACGACACTCCGAACCTATAATCGATCGATGCTCTGAAGCAAGAAGCGATGGACACTCTGAACTAGAACCAACAGAACCCGTTAGGACAAAGGTCTACCAATCGAAACACCCTTTCCTCAAAAAAGTACTAAGAAGAAGAAGAAGCAGCTAGAAAAAGCAATATGCAAGAAAGCGTTTGACAAAGTAAACATTGAGATGCCACTAAGCGATGCCACTCACTTCTCGTCTGCCATTAAGCAGTACTCAAAGATGCGGCATCACGAGGATTCCATGAATCAGAATGCTGTGTGATGATGGTATCCGAATAATCGAGCGGAATTATTCAAGAAAAAATTCCAATCAAACTCCCTAACCCCGGTAGTTTCGTTATGGACTTCACTATTAGCGATGAGAGATTTCAAAGATCCCTTTGAGGCTCTAGTGTCAACCTGATATCTTATTCCGTTGCAGTCACTCTCGGGCTGTCACAGTTTCAACCTACAAGGGCCACTCTCGTTTTAGCTGATAGATCTACTAGAATTCCGGAAGGTGTACTTGAGAATGTTCCCATACCCATTCATAACTGCGATATACCTGCAGATTTCATTGTCCTTAAGTATGAGCGAGAACCTCGGAACCCGATTATCTTAGGAAGACCTTTCCTGGCCACCACCAGAGCGATAGTTGATGTCAGAGAATGACGCATATGCCTCAACATCAGAAAGATACCTATGGTCTTTGACATGGAAAAGATAATAAAACAACCTTTGATTGACAGTCAATCCTACTATATCGATTATCTTTCCGATCTAGCAGAAGAATCATTCATAGTTATGTGCTCAAATGAACCTCTAGAAAGAGAAATCACATCTCCGGAAGGCAACATCTCTGCGTTAGAAGATTGCACTAGAGAGCATACAAGGTCAATGGATGCCACAGAAGAAATTTTCAAAGTCGATCTTGATGAACTCGATCTATCGACCCCCATCGCCGTTGATCAACAATGTACGGTGACTGACGACTGGAGCAAGGAAAAAGCACCTAATATCAAGCTTAAACCACTGTTGTTGAATAAAGGAGAGCAAGCACTGTTGCTTAATAAACTTCGGAAGAACCGCAAGGATCTCGGATAATCGTTAGATTACATCCCAGGAATCTCTCCCGATATATGACTGCATAGGATACATCTTGATGATGAATCAAAATCATCCATCAAGCATCAGAGTAGATTGAACCCCAACTTGAAGGAAGTAGTTAAAAAAGAAACCATGAAACTTCTAGAAGTAGACGTTATTTATCCGGTCTCAGACAACAACTGAGTCAGTTCGGTTCATGTTGTCCCAAAGAAGGAGGAATTACAATGGTAAAGAGTGACCAAGATGAATTGATCCCTACTAGAATTGTCACTGGCAGAGAATGTGTATCGATTACATGAAACTAAATTCTGCCACACGAAAATATCATTTCCCTTAACCCTTTATCGATCAGATGTTAGAAAGGATTGCAAGCCACAAATACTATTGTTTTCTCGACGGGTAGTCTGGATTCTCCCAGATCCCCATACATCTGGAGGATCAAGAAAAGACCACCTTTACTTGCCCTTATGGAACATTTGCATATTGCATGATGCCATTCGGACTATGTAATGCCCCTGCGACTTTCCAAAGATGCATGATGTCGATATTCACCGATATGATCGAGGACTTCATGTTGGTTTTCATGGACGAATTCTCGGTATATGGTCCAAATTTCAAAACATATCTCGATAACCTGTGTAAGGTACTAGCTAGATGCAAAGAGAAAAATCTTGTTTTGAACTGGGAAAATGCCATTTAATGGTTAAAAACGAAATTGTCTTGGGACACAAGGTCTCAGCTGCCGGAATTGAGGTAGACAAGGCAAAGATTGAAGTAATGACTGGATTGCCACCACCCACTAATGTCAAAGACGTTAGAAGTTTTCTAGGACATGCTGGATTCTATAGGCGATTCATAAAAGATTTTAGCAAAATTGCTAGACCCCTTACTGCGCTCCTGTGCAAAGAGGTAAAATTTGATTTTACACCTGAATGTCTCAACGCCTTTAAAGAAATTAAATCAGCGCTCATATCCGCCCATGTTGTCCAAGCACCAGACTGGGATCTACCATTCGAAATTATGTGCGACGCCAGCAATTTTGCTGTAGGCGCAATACTTGGGCAAAAGAAAGACCAAAAGTTGCATGATACTCCCTCTGTTTCTAAAAGATGAATGTTTTAAAGTTTTCACACATATTAATAAAACATCTAAAATTTTAGTTTCCAATATCTTAATTCTCACAATTACTATTTTCCATAAATTTTAACCAATAAGATTTTGATTAACACTTTGAAATTTGCATTTTATTATTAATTCATGCCTTGAAAATGTAAAAAATGTAACTTTTTGAAACAAAGTTTTTTTCTAAAACATGTATCTTTTAGAAACAGAGGGAGTATTTACTACACCAGTAGAAATCTAGACGATG
Source organism: Moricandia moricandioides (assembly GCA_905132885.1). Lineage (NCBI taxonomy): Eukaryota > Viridiplantae > Streptophyta > Magnoliopsida > Brassicales > Brassicaceae > Moricandia > Moricandia moricandioides. The sequence goes on from CAJHQQ010002480.1 coordinate 45,856, forward strand.
GACAACACAATTATGCGACAACAGAAAAAGAGTTATTTGCTGTGGTATTCGCCTTCGAGAAATTATGATCCTATCTAGTTGGTTCCAAAGTAGTAGTTCACACCGACCACACATCATTGTAATACTTGATGAACAAAAAGGACGCTAAGCCGAGACTTCTACGATGGATTCTACTTCTCCAAGAATTTGACATAGAAGTCAAAGATAAGAAAGAAGTAGAAAACGGAGTCGCAGATGAGTTGTCACGAATAAGAATTGAGGACCACATCCCTATAGATGATTTCTTTCCTACAGAAAATGTCTACTTAACAGAATCAACTTTCGTTGGTAGAGTCAGTTCGGCGCATGAAGTGGAATCAATTGAAGACATACTAGGCCCATCGAACGATTTTAGCCGCAAAGCATCGATCGATGTTGCCCATACACCGTCAATCGACAATACATTTGAGAAGGACGATGATATAATCATTCCAATAAATATCAACATCAGTTGTAATCCTTCGATCCCAAATAATGACTCTCCTAGAGGTAGCAGTTTAAGTCGGGGGGGGGGGGGGGGGGGGGGGGGGAGGGGTGTATGCACTGAAGACCACTGATAGACCTTGGTATGCAGATATAGTAATCTATCTTGCGGCCGAAGTAGAACCCGAACTCTTGAATGGATATCATAGAAAGAAAATTCTGATAGAAATCCGGAGATATCACTAGGATGAACCTTACCTTTACAATCACTGCTCTGGCGGCATATACAGACAATGTGTTGCCGAAAGCGAAAATCGAGAAATTTTATATCATTGCCACGGATCCAATTACGCCAGACCGTTTGCTAATTTTAAGACAGTGTCAAAAATCCTACAAGTGGGGTTTTGGTGGCCAACTATGTTTCGAGATGCTTGAGCCCACGTAGCGAAATACGACACCTGCCAAAGAAGAGGAAAAATCAGCAAGAGAAACGAAATGGAACAAAATTTCATACTTGAAGTTCAAGTGTTTGTATGTTGGGGTATCGATTTCATGGGCCTTTTCCCTTCTTCGCACGGAAATAAATACATATTGGTCGTTGTAGACTATGTATCTAAATGGGTGGAAGCAATAGCAACTCCGAAAAATGATGTTGCCGTAGTCGTTAAACTCTTTAAGAGTATTATTTTTCCCATATTTGGAGTTCCAGGAATCGTAATAAGCAATGGAGGTACCCACTCCATTAACAAAGTGTTCGAAAAAATACTCAAGAAACATGGAGTTCACCATCGAGTAGCTAAACCTTATCATCCTCAGACCAGCAGACAAGTAGAAGTATCCAACCGTCAGATCAAAGAAATCCTGGAAAAGACAGTAGGATCAATCCGTAAAGAGTGGTCTTTGAAGTTAGATGATGCACTTTGGGCTTACCAAACCGTTTAAAACACCGTTAGGAACCACCCCGTTTCACTTACAGTATGGAAAAGCATGCCACCTGCCAGTTGAGCTAGCGCACAAAGCAGAATGGGCCATCAAAACAAAAAATTATGATGCTAAGCCCACGGCAGAAAAGAGATTAATCTAGCTGAACGAGCTATATGAAATCAGGTATCCCGTCTACGAAAACTCAAAATTGTACAAAGACAGTACTAAAGCCTATCACGATAAGAAAATTATTTCTAGGCATTTCGAACCTAACGATCAAGTAGTTTTGTACAACTCTCGGTTGACTCTATTTCCCGGGAAATTGCGTTCTCGATGGTCAGGACCCTTCACAGTGAGAGAAGTTACACAGTATGGAGCAATTGTTCTACTTAACCCGAATCGGGAGGATTTCACAGTGAATGGGAATATAGTAAAACATTAATGGGCTAAGGCTGAAATTCCGCGTTCTCAGACCATGCGTATGGAGATGCCAAACCCCTAATGATAAGCCCCACTTTATGTCGAGCTAGCGACCTTAAACAAGCGCTAAGTGGGAGACAACCCACTAGTAAATAGTTCAAAAAAAACTAACTATTAATAATGCATTCAATTTTGAAAGTAAAGTAGGAGGCACAGGACATACCATCGATCAATACCGCTATAGGACCATTGATAGACGATCGAGTGTCGAGACTATATAAGCTCGACATGACCCCTTTTCATAAATACTATTTTATTTTGATTGCTTTGTTGGATTTAGAACTTATGTTTATTACTATTATAGTTTGCTATTTTAACATGATTTTTGAGTGTCTAATAGTGCTAACAAAAAGAGAGATGCCAGATTGTGGAGATTTTAGACACTTTTTACAGTTTCTTGCAGACGGGTTCATGCTGTCCGTCGAGCATCGATCGATACCCCTTCGGTACCGTCAATCATTGTCGACCATTACAGAGAGGTATGAGTTTTTAAATTCTAACAACTAACTAATTCCATTCAAAATTTTTTCATCCCGCCAATCTCAGACGTTTTAACACTGATACAGTGTTATTTATGTCTGGGGGGGGGGGGTAGTTACTAACACCATACTTTAGTTTTGATGTTTTAAATCTTACTAAAAAATTTCAAAAAAAAAAAATTATTGAGTCAAGAAGGGGACTATGATCAAGATTTATTGTTGACTAACCACACATTAGTACCATTCTTAGAAGGTTGTTTGCAGAGACTACTAGAGATACCAAAGTGGACCATCTGCCACTATATCACACTTGCTTTGAAAGTTTGAAGGATCCGAAGCTGATTTCCAACACTAATCATGACATTATTTGCTTGCTTTTGGGGTTGGTATACATTGGATCCGATTCCTTCTGCAAGTCTGTAGGTACATGTCATTGCACCTCTGGTTCCCAACTCTCTCTCTCTCTCTCTCTCTCTCTCTCTCTCTCTCTCTCTCTCTCTCTCTCTCTCTCTCTCTCTCTCTCTCTCTCTCTCTCTCTCTCTCTCTCTCTCTTCAGCATCTATTTAAAGTCTTAAAATATTGAGATGACCTCCCAAGATGGAAAGGTCTAGGTACATTACCGAAGACCCCATTATTCTAATTCGAAGGAACGATCACATATCGTTGGAAGCGAGGGATAGGTAAATTACTGATGACCTGAATATTCATCTACAACTTTGTTATTCAGGATTTAAATAATAATAATAATAATAATAATAATAATAATAATAATAATAATAATAATAATAATAATAATAATAATAATAATAATAATAATAATAATAATAATAATAATAATAATAATAATAATAATAATAATCGAAAATGAGATGGCAAGATGGACTTGATCAACATCATTTTCCATTAAGTTTGAGATCCAAAAAGATTCAGAGAAGAGAGAAAAGAGGGAAGAAAGGGATCAGCAAAGATTTTGTTTCTAGTTGTCGAGAATTGCAGAGGTAAGAATCCATGTGTCCTTTGATCGATACTCCCAGGGTAAGGCCTGTATTTTTATTTTATGCAAAGAAATAAAATCAATAGAGGAGTGAGTCAGACTAGTATTCACTAAGTTGTTGGTAGAAGGGATTTGATTGCTATACTAGGATATAGTGTATTAAGTTTCTCTATGATTGACTTGATAAGATGTGGTTGCAACAAATTAGGGTGACAATTATACTTAGAAATTATGTGAGTCTCCGCTTTTTAAAACCTCTTCCACAAGCTTTGTTTGCTTGAGGACAACCAAAAGGTTAACTCTGGGGGAGTTGATGTGCCATGGATTTTACCTATTTTACCTATGATATATATAGAGGTGTCAAAATGGATATAAGTTAATGGCTCAAGCCAAACAAAACCAATCCATGGATCTTAATGAGTCAAAATTTTGGATACTATTGGATTAGTGGGTTTAATGGATAAATGGGCTTAATAAGTTGGTTTAAAATGGTTTGGATTAATATGAGTTAATGGACAACCCAATCCAAACAATTTATCTAATCCCTTTATTTTTTCTTTACATTTGCTCGTCTACGGCAAAAGCCACGAAAGAGGCGAAAGCACCCAGCAACTTCGTCTTCTCCTTTACGGCGATTTCATCTTCTTCGGTTGAAACCCTTTTGGATTCAGCCTCTTTTGTCTCGGTATTATCTCTATACTCTTCAAAAACTAAGGATCTTATTCAAAGTTTCTGCTTTTCTTGTGAGATTTGCTTCTATATCTTAAATTTTTTCCTTGAAAGTGGTTGATCTTTGTTGGGTTTTCTTAAATTCATCCTGAGACTGAGACTGATTCATATTATGGTAGATTACAATTGATCTATGAGTTTTGTTTCAGACCCTTTTTGATTAATTTTATTTTTCTTCATTTTGGCCTTATGTGTCACTGATTTTGATGATTTGGGATAGGCTGAAGTAATATCCATTGGAACAGAGCAAATAAAAAAAAAGAGTAGTCTGAGTTTAGAGAGTTTGGAATGTTTTTGTTCCTGGAAACATTGATTTGAGTTTTGAGTCTTTTTGAGAGTTAGGAGGAGAAAGGAGAAAGGAGATTACACTACACTAAAGCTTTGTTTGATCCCACAAGGCTTAAGCTAATCTGTTTTCTTGTTATGTTATATCGATTTAATAAAGAGAACACGGGGTGTAATTTTCTTGCTTGGCTCCTCGTGTTTTTGGATGTGTTGTTTCACACACAGATTAGATGCATCTAGTATCAATAGTTGTGAAGGTGTTGCCAAAGTAGACGCTTGTGTGACCTTGTTCTTATCAATAATAGGTGGTATAGACAAGTGTTTGGGACACACATACCTTCTCCGTTTTGTTAAAATTGACAGTTATGGTCGAGGTTGTTGTTGTTATGCGTTCCTTCTTCAAGTGTGTACTTTTGAATCACCATGTGACTCTTTTGCCTCTCAGAGTTTCATTTAATAATCTTTCAGCCTTAGTATTATTGTGAGATGCCATACAGACGTCACTTAGTATAAGTTTTGACTTTTGAGTATATTTATTTAGCATGATTCATAGCAAGAATAACCATACTTTTATTAGAAAATGAAAAATAATTACAGTAGCTACAAATACTTAAGAGATACTTTCTCTTAATTGATTCTTTCAATGTTGTATTTCTTCTAAGAGATTCTAAGTTATGAGTTTGCACTCAAATGGTTGATTTTATGTTTCAGGTGAAAACAGTTGATCTATGGCTTTTGTAGATTGATTATTTGAGTGTCTTAAAGAAATGGATAATGATGAAGAATGTCTCCCAAGAGATATCGGCGGTGGACCTAATGGTGGACAATCATCAAGTGCATCACAACATATTCTTGTAAGTTCTTCTCATTCAAAAAGAACTAGAAGATCAAATGCATGGGACTACTTTACAATAGGAAAAGATGAGAATGGCCAAGAGAGAGCGTATTGTAAGAAGTGCCCCAAAAACTATTTGTGGTATAGGACTAGTGGAACTTCTAACCTGAAACGTCACTCTGAAAAATGCTCACTTGGATTAGATGGTGAAAGAAAAGAGAGGAAGATTGATGATAAAGTTGCTAGGGAAAAATTCAGTAGGGTGATTATTCGGCATAACCTTCCTTTTCGTTCAGTTGAATATGAGGAACTTAGGGATTATCTTAGTTATCTAAACCCAGATTATAAGTGTTATTCGAGGAACACCGCTGCAGCTGATGTGGTTAAAACTTGGGAGAGAGAGAAGAAAAAATTGAAGTCCGAGTTAGAAAATATTCCTAGTAGGATATGTTTAACGTCTGACTGTTGGACTGCTTCAGTCTCAGGAGATGGATATATAGTCTTGACTGCCCATTATGTAGATGCGAAGTGGGTATTGCATAGCAAAATTTTGTCATTTTGTGATTTGCTTCCTCCACACACTGGTGATGTTTTAGCTAGTAAACTTCATGAATGCTTGAAGGAGTGGGGAATTGAGAGAAAAGTGTTCACTTTGACATTAGATAATGCCACATCTAACGATTGTATGCAAGAAATTTTGAAGGATAGGCTAAATTTGGATGATAATTTGTTGTGTAAAGGAGAGTTTTTTCACGTGCGGTGTTGTGCTCACATCTTAAACCTTATAGTACAAGATGGTTTAGATGTTATTAGTGGTGCATTGTCTAAGATTCGAGATACTGTGAAGTATTTTAAAGCTTCAACAGCTAGAAGGATTGCACTCTCAGATTGTATAGAAGGTGATGAAGAAGCTGTTTTCTCTTTGGATGTTCAACATAGATGGAATTCAACTTATTTAATGCTTGAGAAAGCTTTGAAGTATGAGCGTGCTTTAAATAGGTTCAAAGTGGTTGATAAAAGCTACAAACATTGTCCCTCGAGTCAAGAATGGAAGAGGGCAAAGGTTATCCACGAGATTTTGATGCCCTTTTACTGTATTACTACTCTAATGTCTGGGACAAGTTATTCTACATCTAACTTGTACTTTGGGCATATTTGGAAGATTCAATGTTTGTTGGAAGTGAACAGGAGCAATGAAGATAACATCATTAGAGAGATGATTTCTAAGATGAGAAAGAAGTTCGATAAATACTGGGAGCAGTATAGCGTTATTCTAGCAATGGGGGCTGTCTTTGATCCTAGGATGAAATTTAGACTTTTGAAGCGTTGTTATGATGAGCTTGATCCCTTCACTTCGAAAGACAAGATTAAACACCTTACAGATAAGCTTTATAAGCTTTTTGAAGAGTATAGGAAAAAATATCCTTTAACTCCTGTTGTGAGCTCTACAAAAGTAGACTCTCGTGTTGCTAAAAGAGAAAGAGGGAACTTGGATGTACAAGATGTAAGTTCTATTTGATTTTTTTTAACTTATGTTTGTTGATTAGGTAGTCGTTCGTTTAAATGATCAATTATCTCTTCTCTTTAAATGATGCAGGATCTGTTTGATTTAGATGATGTTCCAGACTATATGGAAGAAGGAAAGTCAGCTTTGGATATGTATTTGGAGGATCCAAAGTTAGATATGAGGAGTCATCCTAATTTGAATGTTTTGCAGTATTGGAAAGAAAACAAAAATCGTTTTGGCGCTCTGACATATATGGCAATGGACGTGCTTAGCATTCCTATAACTACAGTAGCTTCTGAATCCACTTTTAGTATTGGTTCTCAGGTTATAAGCAAGTATCGGAGTAGATTATTGCCTAGTAATGTTCAAGCTTTATTGTGTACACGTTCTTGGATACATGGTTACTTGCTCGATGATGAAGGTATAAGTATTATTGTCTATTGATTAGCATGATTGGTTTGCTTTGAATTGAGATGTATGTTAACAGTACAAATGTATTGTAGATAATGGCGAAGGTGAGATGGTTATTATTCGATCAAGTCCAAATGAAGTAGAAGAATCTGGAAGCAGCCAAAGAAACATCGTCACACATACACCCAAAGAGAACTCTCAGGTTTTGAGGAACTAGATATACACAAGGAGACATTGATCAAAGGTTACTGCTATTTCTCACTTGATTTTATATGTTTTGATCCTGATGAGAGGATTAGTATCAACTGTGTTCTTCTTTATTGTACTAGTGATCCGTTGTTAGGACCTATCATTTGTCTATCTGTCTTTCGAGACAATCACTTTTATTTTTTCTTAGCTATTAACCCAAGAGAATGGAACCTTATGTGTTGACTTCATAGCTGAGAAGAATGCAGATTGACTAATGAATGTGTATGCATTTTGGTATTTGCAGGATTTGGAACGACACTATAACATGGCCTGCAAGTTTTGACTCGAAGGTTTACTTGTCAGATTCCAAAACACTTGTTTTATTTCATCGGTGACTCCAGGATCTCACCATATTTTGCTTTTATGTTTTGTAATTTTATAAGTTTTATTTTGTTCTTTTCTAAATTTGCATGATCATATTTTAGACAGTGTTAATAATATTTTTATTTGAAAAATTTACAAACTTATTTACTTATTTTAGTTGATTTGTAATATTGATAATATTTCATAGTGAGTCAACTCATTAAAACCATTAACCTATTAATTTAAATGAGTTATGGATTAATCTAAACCATTAACTAAATGGATTAGGTTTATCCATAGACCATTAACTAAATGGTTCATATGGATATGGTTGGTTTGAGTTGGATTATCCATTTTGACACCTCTAGATATATATAGTATTTTAGATATTTTATAGGCATTTGGTATTGTTTTAGAGTATTTACAGGTTTATGTACTAATTGGAAGCAATTGGATCTTCTGGGTAGAGCATTTACAATTCTCAGCCAGGAAACCAGAGTTGAATCCAGTTTTGTGAGTGAACCATCGATCGACGTCATACACTGTGCGTCGATCAACAGCCAAGTCTACAACGAGAGTGGTGAAGGGTTGTGAAATTACAACTTTTACGTAGAAGTTCCATTATTTGCAAGACTAGTCCCTGGCCGAAATTTAGACTATTTATCAGGGTTTTCTATCTTAGTTTTAAGTAAACCTAGAAGACCTAAGAAGGAGTTGTCTTCTAAGTCACACAAAGTTTTAAAATTAAGGGTTATAACACCTTGCTACATCGATTGGAGATAAAGATCTTGCTATTCATGTCTTCTTGTCAACACTCACCCTCAAGCTTGACCATAGGGACTGGTCAAGCTTGGAGACCATGAAGCATTCCCTCATTAAAACCTTTACTTGGAAAAAAACACATGGGATAAACCCCAAGAAAAGGAAAAAGAGTAGAACACTTCGTGGCAAGAGGATTAGTGACAAGTGAGGTCTATGAGTCCAATATTAAGATGAATAAACTCACAAACCTTGAGGCTTGCTGCCTTGGCAGCTAGTTGATCTTCACTCTTTGTGTAGCATGGGAGGATCACTTGCTACTCTACTGCTTGTCTCACCTTATGGCAGTCAACTTCTATATGATTTGTCTTCTCATGAAAGAATGAATTTGATGCAATGTGTATTGCTGTCTGGTTGTCACAATACATAGAAATTGGCATGGTGATATCTATGCCCAAGACCTTTAGTAGTCCCTTGATCCATATGAGTTCAATAGTTAGTGTCCTCATAGATCGGTATTCTGCCTCAGCACTTGAACAAGAAACCACTTTATGCTTCTTGCTCATCCATGTAACCAGATTTCCTCCAATGAAGGTGCAATAGCCAGTTATTGATCTCCTATTAACTCTTTCTCAAGCCTAATCTGCATCACAATATCCTACCACCTCAGTGCTCTTATTGCAAGCTATAGAAACACCTTGAACATGAGTTTCTCTCAAGGATTTCAAGATCCTCTCCACCATGTTCCAGTGATGAACCTTAGATGTTTGCATATGTTGACTGACTTAATTCACAGCAAAGAACACATCCGGTCTTGTGATGGTTAGGTAGAAGAGCTTTCGCAACATTCTCCTATACTTCTTGACATCATCAAAACGTGTATCTTCATACTCCCCATCTCGCAGTACCTTGTAACCTTCTTCTAATGGTGTTTTGGCCCGTCCGCCTCCAAAGTTTCCTGCCTCATTCATTTCCAGTGTGTAATTCCTTTGGGATAAGAAGAGCCCATCTTTAGAGCGACATATTTCAATCCCTAAGAAGTACTTCAATTCTCCCAAATCCTTAATATCAAAGACATTTATAAGGAAATTTTTGGTTGAGGTGATACCTTCCTTGTCACTACCAGTGATGATGATATCATCTACATATACCATGATGACCACAATACCTTGTTTGCTTCTTAGAGTGAAGAGAGAGTGATCAGCTTCTGATTTCACAAAGCCCCTTCAATTGAGTGTTGTGCTCAGCTTATGGTACCATACTCTTGGAGATCGTTTCTAGCCATAGATTGCCTTCTTTATCCTTAGAACATTTCCTGGCTTGACCATGTTCTCTAGGAAAGGAGGTGGTCGCATGTACACTTCAACTTCCAACTCTCCTTGAAGAAAGACATTCTTCACATTCATCTGCCATAGATCCCATTCTAAGTTGACAGCAAGTGATAGAAGAATCCTTATAGTATGCGACTTGGCCATTGGTGCAAATGTATCCAGATAATCCACCCTATACACCTGAGTGTATCTTCTTGCAACTAGCCTTGTTTTCTTCCTTTCTGGTTTTCCATTGGCTAGATACTTGATGGTGTATTGTAGACGACTTGTCACAGCTTTCTTGCCTTTGGAGAGTTCAGTTTCAAACCATGTATCATTCTTGATCACGGCATTAATTCCATCTTTAACTGAATTCCTCCACTTCTCGTGTTGTATAGCTTCTTCATATGATATTGGAATGTATTCCTGATCCAACTCCCCAATGAAGACTTGATGCTCTTCTGGATATTGAGCCAGAGAACATAATGCACTTTATGGATGAGCCACTGCTTCAGCATTGAAATACACTCTTGTATTGATCCAGTTTGAGGCAGGTCTCTTGATCCTTGTACTCCTTCTCAAAGGTTATATATGATCACGTTCTGATTCATTTTCTTCACTTGGATTGCCTTGTGTTTGAGCCTCAGCCTCTGATTCTGATGGTATCTCATCTTGATCATGAGCTCCTGAGTTCTCTTCAGGTTGTTGTTGATCATCCTATTTATTCTCATTGCCCCCCTCATGATCAGGATGAGTGACTTCAATGTCTTCCTCAGCCTCTTCTACATCTTTAGCTAGTGTCTCATTGGACTTCTCTGGTTCCTCTGACAGACTAATGACAAGTCTCTCCAAGATCACTCTCAGATTGTTAGCTCTATCAGAGGCAGATTGAGATATATCTTTGAGCTCAACCCAACTCTTCTCTTCATAGTAGCTTCTTGATTCCATAAACTTGACATCTCTGGAGACCAGGACTCTCCTTGTTTTGTAACATAACATTTGTAGCCTCTCTGATGTGTGGAATATCCAATGAACATTTCATTTGTGCTTCTAGCTTCTAGTTTGTTTCTTAATTCACCTGGAACCAAAACAAAGCACATACACCCAAACACACGAAGATGAACTATAGATGACTTATTTTTGTTAAGTACCTCATATGGTGTGGCATCATGAAGCACTCTTGTGGGTGTGTGGTTGATCAAGTAAGAAGCAGTGACGACTGCATCTCCCCAAAACCGCTTAGGTACATTGGTATGGAATATCATGCTCCTGGCCACCTCCATTAAGTGTCTGTTCTTCCTCTCTGCCACACCATTCTGTTGGGGCGTATAGGGACAACTGGTTTGGTGAATGATTCCATGGGTAGCTAGATGTAGTTTGAAGGTTGTGCTAGTGTATTCACCACCATTATCTGATCTAAGAATTTTGATCTTAACATTGAAATGGTTAGTGATATAGTTCTCAAAAATTTTAATTCTGGAAATCTTTAAAAGTCTCTAGCATCCTGTCTTTTGATTGCAACAAGGTGATCCATGTGTACTTAGATTTTTCATCTATAAAAGTCACAAAATATCTAAGTTGTTCTCTAGAAACACATGGATCAGTCCACACAACAAAGTGGACTGATCAAAGTAATTATCATAGATGGTCATTGATTTAGGAAACACACTTCTACAATGTTTTCCTAGAATACAAGCCTCACAATTACTTATAAAAGAAATACTAGGGAACAAAATGTTCAAGGCACGATAATGAGGATGTCCTAGTCTAGCATGCCATAACACATCTTTAGGGAATTCAGAAACAAAATTAAAAGCACAAGATAAATCAGAAGCTGGTCGTGTGTCCTCAAGCAGATACAAGTTTCCTTTGGTCACACCTTTGCCAAACAACTTACTAGATTCAATATCCTTAAAATATACATCATTAGGAGTGAAGGTAACATGACAATTCAAATCATTAGTGAATTTCTTAACAAACAATAAGTTTGATGCAAAAGTGAGCATGTAGAATGTCTTAGATACTTTGTCAAACAGTTTCAGATCACCTACTCCTCTTATTGGAATTCTATCACCATTTTCTACATCACATTACCTAAGGCAAGTTCTACAACTGTAACCAGGCTTGAGACACTAATCATATGATGAGATGCACCAGAGCCTATAACTAATGGTCTAGCATCTATTAAAACATTCATTGAAATACCAGCAGTGTGAGACCCTTCAATGTGATACCAAGAGTTCTAGGGTTACCAGGGTGTTCTTTCAAGGCCTTGACGAGAGAATCTAGGTCAGACCTCTTGATGGGCTAATCGTGATGGTTCCTTGCAGTGGAGTAGGCTGATGTTGACAACATGGCTCTTCCCTTACCACCATTGGAGAAAACTAAACTCGGAGTAGTGGGTTCCACCCCAGCACTTGAGAAATCAGCTATAGCATCCATGAACTGAGATCGTGGCTCCTTAAACTTGTTTGGATCTAGGTGAGGATGAAGGATCCAGAACTTGTCCTTCATGTGACCTTTCTTCTTGCAATGGTCATAGATCAAGATCCACCTATCATCTTTCCTATACACTCCCTTGTTTGCCACTGCTTCAGCTTGATGGACAATAACTTGCTCTTCTTTGCGCCCAAACAAACCCAGTGACCTTTCTTCCTCTCAATTTGCGCACAAACTTCACAAAGTGTAGGTAACGTGTCAGATCTCATAATATGCTTGATGAGATCATTATAGTTTGGGTTGAAAGTAAGAAACAACCCAAAGACCTTGTCTTCTTCACGCCTAGCATTCTGTGTTGAGGGGTCAACAATGTGAGGTATGAGCATCTCTAGCTCTGCCACAAGGATCTGAACTTTCCAAAGTGAGTTTGAAACTCCATGTCTGCTTGACTAAGAGCATTGATGGCTCTTTTTACTTCAAACACTCTAGTAAGGTTGGAAGCACTACCAAAGACCTTGTAGAGGGTTTCCCATAGTTATTTGGTAGTCTCAAAAGACAATCCGCAATTCGTCTCAACACCCCGAGTAACGACTACGCAAATAATTATTGTTTAACCCAAAACCGGAAATCATACGATCAATTCTTCATAACAAGACTCAGTCCTAAGAACCAAACGATTAATGGAAATATGAACTTATCAACAAGCGACCACGTTCTATGCATTCCACAACTCACTCTAAGACCGCAACGTTTTACCCATAAACATTCGTACAATTATCCTAGATCTATACCTCCCTAAACATACACGAAAAAATATTGGAAGGCCAACTCTTCATAAATAACAGTGAAGGAAAACATTTCTTCCCAGAGAAAAATTTACGCGACCCCTTGGTCCAACTTCCTAGATCACAAATCCAACAATTTAATATCAAAACTGAAAAAATATTTTTTACGGCGAAACGTCCGCAAACAAACCAAAACGTTTCTTTCGCCCAAGGTAAAAACAAAACCTTTCCGCCACCACAAAATGTCTCTAAGCCCGCAAACGTTCCAAACAAGAAACGCGGCATACGAAAGAAAACTTTTAAATGAGAAAAAAACTTTCGTTTAATTTTCTACACAAACAAACTTCTGTGCGAAACCTCCATAAAAGCAGTTCTTGGCCATAAGGTCAAACGAGACCTTCACGCTGAACGCGAAAAACTTCTCTAACACATTCACTTATCGTAAAATTTTACTCGAAATAAAATGTAGTCTTTAGTGCCGCAAGACGTCGCAGACACTCCAAGAACCAGATTTCAACGTAAAATATCTTCCTAGATGAAAGTTCTGTCTCGGAAACTTACACAGTCATACGCACTAACATCTTCTCAAACACACTTACCATTCCATTTGTTGTTGATCACAACAAACAAACTCAAACATCCTAAACAAACTTAGTCATCTCCCCCCATAGAGATTGGATCTCAGACAACACAAGGATAATAGCGTCCGAAATTTTGGTGAGCACCTCCAGACGACTTCGAAATTGACTTTAGAGTGATGCTCGGTTTCCGATCGATGCAAGTCACATAAGCCGAGAAATTTTTGCAGAATTCAATATTGAGACAGAATCAGGTCGAAACTGCTTCGGGTGATTTAAGCCGAAACAGTCATCACAAACCCTAAACCGATAGTAAGCCTAGGTCTTTCCCTTAACCCAGAACACTGGTCACATCTTAAGGATAGTATCAACAGGCCGATACAAGATTCAAAAATATGTCCATTTGCTTATATTTGTATGTTTATGAGACTCCGCAAACTAAAATCATTCGAGTATTCTCATCTTACACAATGACAAGTATAACGTTCCACTGAGCATTAGAAATGAGATGAAAACTCACACTCATTCTCACATCTCCGCGTATGGCTAATCTATACGTTTTTAAAAGGATATAAACCATGACTTCATAATTCCAAAACAAAGAGCCTACGAGGCTAGTATAGAGGCCGACAAAGGTCTGATATAAAATGCCATCGGCAGCAACATGCTCGAAAATCTCCACATGACACAGAACTAGACCATAAAGGTCACACTGCAAAACAAGGACGTGAGAATCTTTACTCCAAGACGAACTACGAAAGGCTTGATCCCTTCAAAAACAGTAATCTTGAAATCAATGTCTAATTGCTACGCTTGTGAAATTTCTAAAAAAAAATTTCAGAAATGTCCAAAGTTGAAATCCTCAGAATATCAAAACGGCCTCGCCCTCGTCCAACTCACCAATGGTGAGTAGGACGGACCACTTTCAACGAAAAAAGTTGATTTAACACCAAAATTGCCTTGACTATACAAATAATTTGAACTATTTTATAAAACCGACGTCGTACCAAAAGTGTTCTTTTGAAGAAATCTTAAAAAGGTTTTAAGTCAAAAAACGGCGGGAAAGGTCTAAAACGCGGCTAAAAGCCCAATTATTATTTTAGACGAAATCAAGCCTAAGGATATTATGACGATCTATTTATTATTTATGGAAAAGCATAAATGTCAAGTTTCAAGGGATAATCATGCTGATCGAAGAAAAATGAAATATTTCCGCAAAGCAATAAACGCAAACCACATGCAGAAAAGGAAAGGGCAAACCGACCTATGAGGAGTATATAAAGGATGCTAAAGGACGATTCTTGAGATTATATAACTCTCTGCACTTACAAACCTTAGGCTTTATTCTTGCCCAGGAAGTTTGATCTTTTGTTCCAATTTTTTAATTGAACTACGTTCGGCTTGATCCGTGAAAGGGGTACATAGGCAGCCTTTCATAAGGTCCAGTCTGAAATCTTTAAAACAGATTTCGTCTTTTTCGTCTAGTGCAAAGCGAGTTATGGGAACATAGGTTTTTCTCGACATAGGTTGTATTACTAGCAAACTTAGTCTCGTTTACTACTTGTGTTAGAAGATCTCCTTTGTAATCATGTTTCCATACAAGCTTCTTGTATGCTTTTGTCTCTCGCACGCTAATATGAAAATTCGAAATAAAGGTCTACTTCTTCTAAATTCGCTTTATTGTCTGTATAAATTTTCCGCATTTATATGGTTACTTGTCGTTGGCTCTCGCAGAGAATCCAGACCTCTGGGAAATTTAGGGTTATTTTGACATTCCTTATTTTGCGGTAATTAATAGTGCGGAGCGGCATGGATTCAAAGCCACACGTGTCTAGTTACAAAAATGTAAATATGGCCACACTTGGACAGAGAAAATGGCCAACAAGGCTTATCTCGAGGCCGGCAAAGGTTCAATATAAAACACCATCAGCAGCAACATGCTCGATAATCTCTATACGACACATAACTAAACTGTAATGATCTCATTGGAAAACAGATCGTAAGAATCTTGACTCCAAAACGAACTATGAAAGGCTTGATCCCTTCGAAAAGGGTACGTAGGCAGCCTTTACAAGACACATCCCCAGTCTTACCACATTCCATTGTCATGAGGACTAAAGAATGAATGTCTAGCACCTTATAGGAATATGAGGATGAAATTAATATCAGTAATTAAATAATCTCTTCAATACTTTTTGACAGAAAAAGGAAAAGCATGCCTAGTTGTATATTCCGATTAAAAACATCACTCTCCCGCAAGAACTATGTTCAAAACTTGCAGGCTGGGGGGCTAACTGTTGGTTTCTGAGTACAAGTCTATTAATAGACAAACAAAACAAAAACAACGAATAAAGAATTAAGAAAAAAATGAGCAGAGAAAAGATTAAACAAATGGGTCTGACCAGTCTGAAGAATTGCAGGAGCTCGTCCAGCCTTGTTGGAAAGTAACAGGTGACTAATGGTCCCCCCCCCCTCTCTCTCCATTTGAATTCTTCAGCATGTGACCTTATCCTCCAACGTCTCTTTGCCTCTCGTCAACATCTTCCTTTGATTATGAATATATTAAGCTTGCTTTCTCCTCAAGTTAAACCTTCCATTGTCTTGCGAGCCTCGTTAGGTCACTCCTTGACCTAACTGCACAGAAAGAGATTAGTTTATACTTGATCATTCTGGATGGTCCTCTTGCCTTCATATCTTCTTCTCTTCTATTCATGTCTTCTTGTCAACAATCAGCCACCTTAACACTGAAAAACTCCGGCATACTTGACCAATCAATCTGAAGGAAGGCTCTTTGGCCTTCGGCCAGTTACACCTTCCCTTAAAGCACGAACTAGAATTTGGCACCCCCTTTAAGGACAGATCTAAACTAGCATGACCTCAATTCTAGCATGAAATTGACGAGGTATAATCCTTCACCAACAACTTCCCCGGCTATGCTGCTGAACACAGCCTTCACGCCAGGCCAAAAACCTCTGAGCGACCACCGCTCCATAAAATCACTCAACGGTCAAAAGACAATTCGCGATTCGTCTCAACACCCCGAGTAACGACTACGCAAATAATTATTGTTTAACCCAAAACCGGAAATCATACGATAAAGTCTTCATAACAAGACTCAGTCCTAAGAACCAAACGATTAATGGAAATCTGAACTTATCAACAAGCGAACACGTTCTATGTATTCCACAACTCACTCTAAGACCGCAACGTTTTACCCATAAAACGCGGCATATGAGGAAACACTCGTACCAATTATCCTAGATCTGTACCTCCCTAAACATACACGAAAAAATCTTGGAATGCCAACTCTTCATAAATAACAGTGAAGGAAAACAATTCTTCCTAGGGAAAAATTTACGCGACCCCCTGGTCCTACTTCCTGGATCACAAAACCAACAATTTAATATCAAAACTGAAACAATATTTTTTACGGCGAAACTTCCGCAAACAAACCAAAACGTTTCTTTCGCCCAAGGTGAAAACAAAACCTTTCCGCCACCGCAAAACGTCTCTAAGCCCGCAAACGTTCCAAACAACAAACGTGGCATACGAAAGAAAACTTTTAAATGAAAAAACACTTTCGTTTAATTATCTACACAAACAAACTTCGCACAAGGTCAAACGCGACCTTCACGTTGAACACGAAAAACTTCTCTAACACATTCCCTTATCGTAAAATTTTACTCGAAAGAAAAATGTAGTCGTTAGTGCCGCGAGACGTCGCAGGCACTCCAAGAACCAGATTTCAACGTAAAATAGCTTCCTAGATGAAAGTTTTGTATCGGAAACTCAAACAGTCATACGCACTAACATCTTCTCAAACACACTTACCATTTAATTTTTTGTTGATCACAACAAACAAATTCCAACGTCCTAAACAAACTTAACCATCTCCCCCCCCCCTGTGACACCCCCGATCATAGATGACCGGAAATGACACCGTCGGTGTTCCCTGAAAGCCGACCCGAGGTTCACAGAAAAATTTTGGTAACCTTGGACTAGCAATTTGAGAACACCAACGCTCCTACCGGATATCGGCCAAGGCTTTTCAACCCGACCGAGTATCTGATAGTTAGTTGGTGTTCTCAAATTGCTAGTCCAAGGTGATCAGAATTTTTCTGTGAACCTCGGGTCGGCTTTCAGGAAACATCGACCGTGTCATTTCCGGTCATCTACGATCGGGGGTGTCACAAATGTGGAATCAGAGCATTGTTCTACGATGCTAGAATGATACTTGTTTCAAATATTTTTCGAGTCAAAAATGTGTCGCAAGGATAACTAGGATATGCTGGTTTGTTCCTTCTTTTAGAAGTAGATAGAACTGGGTAGAAACTTACCATACACTTTTGCTGCAGATGCCACCAAGACGGGCACGACGTGGAGGAGCTGATCTACCGATACTTATTTCATCATCTCCAAAATCTTCACCGCCATCTACTCCGGTACCACTTTCTACTCCTAGCTTTGAGGCTACACCTTCTGGCACCAGCATTGAGTCTTATCTGTCTAAGGGATCATATGATAGCCCTCAAATTCAGATGCCGATGCCTATGACACCTGATCTGTACTATACAGAAATCGAGGTAGATGTTG
>CAJHQQ010002481.1:0-63959 GCA_905132885.1 Moricandia moricandioides
TTTGATCCCCGAAAGGGGTACGTAGGCAGCTCGCCAAAAGACTGAGTTCAGCTATCCCCTCTCCAAAAAGGGGGAGGAGTGGGTACATATACGAATATCTGTATATTCCCGCATTCTAAAAATATTTGCCTTGTACTCAATAGTTTTGAAAGCTTCTTTCAGCAATAAAGGTTTCATTAAAATCTAAAAAAATATCCCTTAGCATTAAAAAGGTCTCATGATACTTTCAAAAACAAAATCCCGCATACGAGCAAAACAATTATCCCACCAACCCGAAAACAAAAACTCGCGAAAAATTATCCCACCTCAAAAACGGACCAAAAACATACTAACTCGTCAAGCAAAGAAACTCCCTCACAAACATATCCTGGTCACATCGTCGACTCCGACTCCCGACCAAAAAATGAGATCCCAGTCTCGCATACTTGAGAAAGTCAATAACACAAAGAGTGTTTTTGGAAAAAACAGGTGAGACGTCGCCTAGATCTTCGAGGACACACTCCCAATCCATCCATGACTACAAAATTATGAACGCTCGTTGATTGGCCCCGCCTAACACTTTAGCCGTCCTAAACAAACGCATTTAGGTCCATCATAAGGGATATATGCTCACACATCCGACTAGGATAAATAGCGCGCTATAAAAGAAATCCAAAATTTTGGTCAGCACTTTCGGACAACTTAAAAATTGTCTCCAGAGAGATGCTCGACTCCGACCAGACAAGTCATATAAGCCGAAAACCAATCGCGGACTTTAAATCGGAACGGAGTCAGGTTAAAATCGCAACAGGCAAAACGAAAAACCGATTAGTCATCGCAAATCCTCCAACCGAAAGTAAGCCTAAGTCTTACCCTGAACCCAACACTGGTCTCAAACGTCTTTATGCATGATATCAAAAAGATACGAGATCCTGAAAGCTTGTCTCTTCGTCCTCATCTATATTCTCCCAAAACTTTGAAAACTACTCAAACATCAAAGACGAACAACGAGTATGACGATCCGCAAAAAAAGAGTAAGGAGCGAGATGACAACTCGAATCCTTCCCTCCACAATCAAAAAAACACCCAAAATTCTTTTCAAATAAAAAGTACGATTTATACAAAAAGCATGATTTATACAAAAAAAATGATAAACGGTCAAGATTAGAAGCCAGACACAGCCAGTCCCGCCACACACAACCACACATTACAAAGGGGGCACTTCCCCAAAAATTCAGATAACCCTATGATAAGTCACCAGAGTCAAAGAATCCGGTCATTGACCTCCCGATCGAGTAATCGTTCTCCAAGGGCGCCGTCGGCTGATTCACTTCACCCGTCTCGTCAGGAGCTCCTGCCTCGACTTCCACTGTGTCGGGAGAAACAAGAATCGGATCCCATTGCTCCCAAATCCTCTCCTTGATTTGAGGAATCGAAAAATCCATGTTGGCATCGTTCATGCACCCAGTCTTCCTCGCGTACTCGACGTCAAACGAATAGTCAGGGACTTATGTAAGGTACAGTCCACCCACGGCACCACGGCACTCGCGATAATCACCAATAGCCTTATAACTCCCCTTTAGTTCCCCAAACTCGCTTGAGAACTTGTCTCGACGACTCCTCATCACTTCGGCCATCTCTCTCTTTCCTAACCTATAGGCTCGGCGAACCTCCGTCGCAACCGATTCTCTTTCGCGACAACAGGAACTCTCCAGCTCATCTTTCAGATGAGCAATCTCCATGTCAGCCATCTCGGCCCTGAATTGAGCCATGCGAGCCTTCTGTTTGCTCGCATCAAGAGCTCGGTTCATCATGATGAGACCCTTAAAAACTCTCGAAGTCAAGAAGGGGTCGGCCTTACCAAAAATAAAAAAAATACGTATATTTAAGGATCGAGACTTACCCCGTTGACCATCCTCGAGGCCTTGGTAAACTCCGGCATGGACCCTCCCTCGGCAGGAGGAAAGTCAAAGTCAAATGGTTCATAAAAATCGATTTGTTCATCGACATTTCCATCCACCTGACTATTGAGATAGTCTCTAAGTATGTTGTCAGGAGAACATGGCCCGACAGCCACGTCATCGTCAATGATAACATGTTTCTCTTTGCGAGACCTCGACCTTTCCTTCCTCCCTCGAGCTTCGTACGGAATGAACCCGTCCATGCTCGATTTTTTCCCGTCCATTCTAAATCTGGTTGAAACCGAGAACGGTGCAGAGCCACAGCGCGATGAACTCGCTTCGGAGTAAACGTTGCCCAAAAAAATGGACCACCTCGAAGAAGATCCTTTGTGGTTCGCAAGCCTTTTGGAGACGGAGAGAGAGGGTTAGTCTCTGTAAAATGGAAAATAGACATGTAAGGTCAAAACATTATCAAAACCAAAGCTAGCGGGTACCCGATCGAGAATACCTCTCTGGCCCCATCTAGTCCTGAAAAGAGGAATACAACTCTCCTCCACAGATTCGTTGTTCACACGAACAAAGAAAAAACGCTCCTTCCATTCGTGGTAGTGCGATATGAACCCCGTTATGATCGTCATTCCCAGTCGAGACCTCAGCTGAACTATGCCTGAATTCTCCCGAAGAATCAACATGGCTTTGAGATGATCAACGTCGAGCGTCATACCCCGCTCGTAACTCAGTACCAAAATACCAAAAATGTACTGTAAACCGCACAGGTTGACTTGACTGACCGACAACTTAAACCGGTTGAACAGCCGCACGATAACTTCTTGGATGGGAAACAATAAGTGGCACTGCATTAAATATGCCTCGTAGCACGTAAAATAACCTTCGGGTGGAGATCCAGAAACTTCCCCTTCTCTCGGAATAAGAAACTCTACTAACTCTAGAACTCCGCAGAAATTCCGAATGGAATCGAGCCCATTGGGACAACTCTCGCTTGGGCAGCCGGCAACGGGGTTGACACGGAACGGATGAGGAGCCCATGTTCCGGGCCTAGGAGGTTTCACCTCACCCTTAGAAGCCCAGTACGCCTCGGCCTTCTCTGGATCAACCGAGTGTGCTGCGAACTCCACCTTGGGTGCAACATCTCAATGTTGGGAGCTAGAGCTACCAAGAACAGAACGATGGGGATGAGACTTGGTGGATGCTTTTCCCCTTGAAGACATGATTTTCCTTTTTTTCTAAAAATGCCAAGAGGGGATAAAACAAAGAATGATCTTCCTTAGAAAAGAGTTTGTGAAAAATAAGCAAGTGAAGAAATCCAAAAACTTACTCCACTTACTTATAGGCAAGAAAGATTACTATTCGCCCCAGACTTTTAGACATTGGATTACGCCTAACTTACCCAACTCGTCAAAATCGCTCGCAAGAACAAAACAATTCTAACGAGTTGGAGGGCAAACTATTGGGTTCAAAATTGGTTACGACGTAATCAAAGCCTGAAACTTCTCAGAAAAAGCCCTCTTTAGAAATAAAGAGATAATGTTTCAAAGGAAATAAGGGCGGAAAAAATGAAATCAAGTTTCGTATAACGAATTGATATGACAAGTCCCCAAGAAAACAGATCTCAAGTATCGAAACAACAAAAAAAACGTGGGTCTCAACCATTCGACTCGCCGAATGGACGAGTTGGCAGTGGCGGTCGGCCAAACGGGCGAGTTGGACCAATCCAATTCGTCGAACGGGCGAGTTGGACCGGGAATGATGGTCAACTCGCCCTTCGTCGAGTTGGACCAACCAATTCATCTTTTTCTTGTCTCGTAGCCTCCTTTTCGGGGTCGGAAAAGACTCGTTCTGTTTTTACCTCGATCGGAGTTACCATTTGAACTTTACGACTTAAAGCATTTACTTTCTCGTGCAAGGTTCAAATTAGTCGTATAAGATGAAAATGGTTAACTAAACACCTAAAGCTACCTCCGCTATATGAGGAATTCGAACCTTCTTTGGAACGACGTCGTTGCGGAAGTGCTCTTTTGATAAATCGTGAAAACGCTTAAGTCAAGAAACAGCCCGAGAAGGTCAGATAAACACGAAGATTGAAGGAAAATGAAATATTCTCAGAAGGTGATAAACTCAATCAAGGGCAGAAAGGGAAAGAGTAAACCGCCTCTAAGAGGAGTATATAATGACGTCGAAGTTGAAGAAGCAAACACACGCAATTCTTTACTCAAAGCAAACATAGCACTTAGAGCAATTTAGGCATATTTCTGTTTTTCTGTTATCGAGCTACGACTCAACTAGGCTTAATCAGGTCTTACAAGGTTAGAACTAGGAACTCACCGACGGCTCTTACCGCTTAGGCTTACCTGTTGTAACGCTCAAACCAGAGATTCATAATAAGATCATCTTTGCTCTCTTTTCGTTTTATTGATTCATATTAATTTCATTTGTTCTCATTGTTTGATTGTTTGGCGTGTAGTTTAGCAGATATCCGGGATCTCTGCAATTTACTTGGCTTTCCTATTTTTATCGGAAAATTGACAGTGCGAATTTCGGTTCCCACAATTGTCTAAACATGCTTCTCTGCATACTGATGCATCATCCCATATTCACAATGCTGTTGATCCTTTACCTGGTGTTATTCCTTTTACCAGCCCATGCTCAGAGGATACTGTGTACCTGAAGCAGGAAAATTTGGCCCTTCCATTGGTCGATCTCTCAGACAAGGTAAAACTCCTAGTTACTTAGCTGACTATCATTTTTTTCTGATACAGAACCCGACCCATTCCAATACTATTTGTTCTTCCCTTGTTCAGTATCCCATTTCTTCTGTTATTGACTACTCCCATCTCCGACCGCCCTATTAGTCTTTTGCTCTTTCATGTACCCTTGAGAAGGAACCGAAAACTATACAGGAGGCTTTAGCTGATCCTATATGGAATATGCGGTGGGAGTGGAGATTACAGCTCTTGAGAAGAAGGAGACATGGACCGTTGTTTCCTTAACTCCTGGGAAACATGTCATTGGTTGTAAGTGGATGTTTACAACCAAGTACAATCCTGATGATATAATAGATCGTCCTAAAGTGCACTCGTTTCCAAGGGATATATACACAATTGGAAGGAGTTGATTACATAGATACTTTCTCACCCGTAGCGAGATTGGCTATTGTCAAATTTCTTCTTATTAAAAACCAAATTTAAATTCTTTGAAACATATTTTATATACGCCAAATGATATAATAAACCATAAATGTCAATATTTTTCTAAAAAACGATTAACATACATACATTAAAATAAAATATTTTATTATTTAAAACAATATATATCTAAAATAAAATAAAAATCTAAATAAGGAATTTTTTATAAATTAATAATATTTCGACAGCGTCATCATTATTAATTTATAGAATTTTTACTGTAGTTGATTTCTAAAAACTTGAATTGCTGATATTTTAATATTTATTGTTAATAAATTATAATTTTAAATGTGATTTTGCAGAAATTACGTATTTGTGATAAGCACATAATCCGGATACAAGTAACTAAAAATAACAATGTGCTATGTTTACTATAAATAGTGTAAAATTTGTAAACAAAATCCGATACTCATCCGGATGCGATTCGAATCTATTCCAATTTTAAGTTTTGGGGATAGATATTTAAGCCTCATCTGAATAATTATAAATTTTAATTCGGGTTTAGTTTGAATTTTTATCTATTTTCCCATGAATAGTAATGTCTCATTCTTACTTAAATAATATATTTTCTCAATGATACTTCCAATATGTCAAACCAAATTAAACAATACTCTCTTCCAACTAAAATAGAAGTTTTAGAAACAAGTTTGTTTCACAGATATAGATGTTTTATGTTTCTTATGTAGAAATTATAAACTTCAAAAATAATAAATTATTTATTAAATTATTATTAGTTAAAAAGTTACTGAAAATTAATAATTACCAAAATAATGTATTTATAAAATTTAATGTGTTTTTTTTTATTATGTGTGGAAACATTAGAAAACATATTTTTAAAGAACGAAGGCAACAGTATATTAGTATCATTCTTTTTTTTTTCTCTTTTTGGCACAAGTATATTAATATTATTCTATTTATAAATATTTGGGTAATGATATTCATTTCAACACGCCTCGCACATGATGAATGGGACATGCAAGAACATACGATGCGTGTAAACCAACGGCACTAAATTTATTATACCAACTAATCAAGATGATTAGTGGATCTTCTTGATAATGCATAGGTCAATTGTCTACGAGATAAGCATGGGTCAATTGTTTACGAGAGCTGCTCCATTACTCATGGACCATTCAAATCTTACTATGAATTTGCTGTCTTACATTATTTCCGTATAAAAGTTAAACTGTGTTTCCTAATTAGTTTTTAGCAATTAATTAGATACAATTGCAAAACTTCCCAAATATTAAATTTGAAATTTATACCAAAAAAATTTAAAAGTAACTTAAAAATTTAAGAAAATTACAATTATTCATTTATGATTAAACAAAACATCATAGACTTTTTATGGTTATAACCTCAGATAATTTTCTTGAGACAATGAAGTTTGACTTTTCGAGTCCTCTAATGTATTTAATCTTAAAATTAATTTATAAATTCTGGAAAAAAAAATTGATGAAAAATAAATTAGAATTATGTAAATATAAAAAATTCTAATCATGTAAATTTAAATTTAATAAAATTAACTTATTTTCTATATAGAGAGGGAATATAGATTGTAAGTTATGATTGTCCATTGGTTAGAGTTTGATAACATATGTTTTTTTTTTTAACTTAATGGTTTGATAAGATATGTTAAAGTAATGTTAATATCTTAGGGTCATATTTTTGGGATCTTGAATATATATTTTTTTGGAATTAGAATTTAAAATGTATATATTAAACATTTTTGTAAGTTAACTTTTATTTTTAATGAAGTGTTTATTTTTATCTACTTAAAATATTCTTATTTAAGGCTTAGGGATATAATACTTCTTAAGAAGTTTGCCAAGAAATTATACACTATCGAACTTCCTCATAAGTCTTCTGGAACATATGGTAAATTCAGGGTTTAGAGACTTCATTAGAAGTCTGCTAAATTGTGATGAAGAAGAAGTATGCTAAACTGTAGTGCCCTAGCAGATTTCTTGAGTCTTATACACCAATTTTTTTAAACTTAATTAGAATTTTTGTTTTTTTAATATAAGAAAAAATTACATATTCTCTTTTCTTCTCTCAAACGGCTGCAACAAAAATGTAATGTTTCTCCATCTAAAATTTTCTAACATTTATCTAATCTATTTGAACTTTAAAACACTAATTTTTGTATCAGTTTCTCATATCTTTGTCCCATATTTTTCTCACCACTCTATCTTGTTTTGCAGGTTTTTCATTTCATAGTTTTCATCTTCTCCTCATAAAAAATGGAGATCTAAAATTTTTAGATATGTATTTTGTGATTTTTTATGTTAGATCTAATACAAATATAGATTCAACCTAATGTTAATGGTTTTTTATATATTTTAAGCATAAAATTTTCTATTTTTGGATTGTTTTTTTCTTTGAAGTCATTTTAAAATTTTTGGATATGCGAGCTTTTCAAATTGAGAACAATATATCAAATTTCAGACTTCATTATCAGAGTTCTCCATAAGTCTACTAAATGGTAATGCACTAGTAAACTTCTGAAAAAGTGTGTTACGTATACTGCCAAAATTGGTAAGATTTTCGTTTTGCTAGAAATAATTTTTATGTTTTTTTTGTGTTATAAATCCAAATAAAATTATAGAGTCAACTTATTTTGATTTTCTCTTATTTTCTTAGCTTAAAATTGTACATTCATGGTTTCTCTCTTAAAAAGTAAGATATATACTTAAAGTTTTGATATCGTTTTGTATGTTAAACCAAATTAAAATATAAACTAAAATTCATTGTGATTATATATGTTTTATTATTATTTTAATTTTAAATTTTTTAATTCAAACAATATAAAATATATTATTTTTGTGTATTAGATTCCAATAAAAATATATATTAAACTTATTGTAATTTTTTCTTTCTTATTTAAGTTTAAAAGTTCAACTTTTGAATTTTTCTCTGTTTTGTAACAATTTTAATCATTTTTCTGTATGAAGGTTTTTCAAGTCTGAGGTCTTGATATCGAACTTCATTAGCAGGCTTCTCGAATAGACTTCACCAAAGAAATCTTTTAATTAATATATAAGCAGAAAATAAAAGTTTCAATGAAATTTTACCACGAATTAAAAGATTTGTAGAGTCTCTAGAAGTCTTTTAATGCACGGCCAAATTTTATTCAATTTTTTTTTAATTTTCTGCTTAGGGTTTAGAGACTTTTTTCGAGAAGTCTGCTAAGTTATAATGCACTAACAGACTTCTTGAAGAACTCTTCTATTGGATCTTATTTTGGACAATTGTCTCAATTTCGACTAGTGGATGGATAATTAGAAAACAAGTGAGAGAGGCTCTTGTTTTGATAGTTTATACATTGTTCTAAATAATACATTCATTTTTCACCATCTATTGAATTTTTTTTAATGCTTTGTTAATTCTTTTGAATTCGTATAACCATAAAATATTGTTTTTATTGTAAATCATTTATTAAATATATGGTTGAGAAAATTAAAGGAAATGTGTTGTCCCTTTATCAATTTGTGTAATTTGGATGATAATGATGATAAAAAATTATAATTATTACACACAAGTATATAATAAAATAACACTTCAAACAAGTTTAACATAATAAGGTTCAAACATATAAAACTTTTAATGATACATACGTTCAAAAAAAATTACATCATTAGGTAGACACATAAATAAACAAGAATATTGCTAATTATCATTATATATAATGGAGATATAAAATTCATTCACGAGGTACAAAATTGGTAAATACACATGTAAAAAAGAAATCTTCAAATTTCATTTTAAATTTGGAGAAAACTTAGGTTTACTAAATTTAATGGAGAAGACTTCTTGAGAAACTTTTGGGTTACTTTTGTATTTAGATAGATTTATGATTTTATGAAAGAAGACTTTTTTAGGTAGTCATGTTATTTTGCAATTGATCATAATTTGAAAAACTTTAATTTTTCATAGAATATTTCTCGAGAACTCTATTGTGATTAGACTTTTGGAAAAGTTTTCTTATTGTCACTGAAGTCTCTAATGTATCAGAAAACGTCTACTAAGGTCAGTTTTGCAATTGATAAAAATAGAAAACAATGCGCTTTAATTTATTTATTAATCAGAAGAATTTTCCAAAATTTTTCTCTATTTTTATTTTGAGACTTCTGGAAAATTCTAATGTGAGTTGATTTTTGGAGAATTCTAATGTGATTTAATTTCTCTAGAAGTGTTCTTATTATCACATTAAATCTCCAAAGCGTCAGAAGAAATTTGTTTAATTCAGTTTTGTAATTGATAAAAAAAAAAAAATTTAAATTTTAAAATTAATTAATTAGAAGACTTTTGTAGAAGTCAAATTTCTGTAAAAGTTTGGCCAAATGTAAAATTGACCTTGCTTTTACGGAGACTTCTTGGGAAATCTATTCAATTTTTTTTCTTACAAAGAAATAGTAGCAGACTTCTAGAGAAGTATTCTATGAAAAAATCATAAAATAGTCTATTACAAAACTAACATATGCATTGACGAGAGGACTTCTAAATTTTCTCGGTGGATCATACTTTGGAGAAGTCTTCTACGCAAAAAGGATCTAAAATATTTTGAATATCATAAATAGACCTAGTGAGAGTTCGTGCTTATCTTCTCTAAGCATCCATAAATTTTTAATAAAAGATACATTCGTTATTGGCCAAGAATCATGAATTTGAATAACTCTAAAAAAATATAATTTTAAAATTGAAAAGTTTGAGTTTTGGGATGAAATGTGACAGAAAATAAAAGAGTAATGGTTTCTATGAGTAAAAAATAGGATAAAACGAAGTTAATGAGATTTTTAATGAATTTACACTTTGATTTTGATTGTTGATTAATTGTACTTAGTTTATTGATGACAATAATAATTTCTTGAATAAGTGATGAAGCTGAAGATGATTGAGTAAAATACTCTATTTCTATCAAAGAAAAGATATTTTCATAAATAGTTTAAACTTTTATGATGAATAGATCAAACCAAATTCAAAAAAGATTAATTTTGTGTTCGATCAAATGTTCTAAGTCAAGAAGTCAAGCTTATGCACTCCCATATCTCCAACCAATTTAATATTAGAAAAGCATTGCCAATATCCAAAATAGATTTTAAAATGTAGGAATTTAAAAATAAGTCGCTGTAGAAGCAGCCAATTATGATTTCTTATTTACTCGAAATAAATACAAGGTGAACATGCATGGCGAGAGAGTCCATCTGTTTGTTCAAGGCCAATTTCGGGTTATGTTCAATTTACACAAGTAAAATAAATGAGCTGTTGATGATGTCTTGTGTACGTATGTCCTTAGGAGGTTGATTGATTCGAAGGGGGAAATGCGTTTTAGATGTTAAAAATTTATATTTAATTTGTTAAAACACACACAATACTCTGAAATCAATCCATTTTGACATATAAAAACGCAAACACATAATCAAAATGTTATATGTGTTATGATTTAAGGAAGAATTCGACATTTTACTATGTTAGTGTTTATTTATGTTATCATGTAAACTAAAATAATTTGACATCTAAAGGTGCGCAAACGGATGAAATTTTGAATGTGAATGTAATGCATGAATTTTTTTTTTTTTTTGCTTAAAATAATGCATGAATTTTTTCACGGTAATAATTACTTATTCGTTGATTTCAACTCAAAATTACAAAAAATATGTAGAATCTTTAATGCATATTTGTATGCTTTTCACACGTACATGTTTATTCATTATGTTAATTTTATTTTTTTAGGCTTTATTTACAAATGGGAAATACAGTATAACGCAAAACGCATTGAAAATTGTCTTTAGATTTTGAAGTTTGTGATTACATGTGAAAGTATATAATTTTTTTTTTATCAAAAGATATGCAAGTATAGATATAGTACAAATTTTTCAATACAAAAATTCTGGTAAGACAAATATGATTTGCAAATTGTAAACGCAAACTTGTTTAGATACTATTTCTTAAGAATTCAGTTACAATTTGTGTAGATATATCCTTTTGCAAATAATACCACACAGTGTAGTAGTTCCATATATAAATACACATAATTTGACATGCATACAAAAAGTTGCGCAAACGAAAAACCTAATCTAGCTCAGGTTCTCTACCTATTTGCGTTTCAGGTTTTATGAATACGTGTTTAATAGCAGAAAACTAAAGTGAAGCATCTTAGTTGAAAATAGATTTAGTAAACATAACATTCTACATCACATGATGACTTTTCGCTAACCGTGTGGTTAAGCCGAGCTCAAGCTATAACCCGATAGTCTCACAAACTTTTCGAACACAAAAGAAACTTCTATTTAGATTCAGTCGTGCTCCAACTTTGAAAACTTCGTCTCCTTAGGTCCAAAATTTAATTACTTTTTGTCTCTACTTCACTTTTTAGGGAAATAACAATCAACTATTTCAGCATTATTGCGTCTTCGTGTGTAGACATTTTTATAAAAACCTAATAATTTGACTTGGTCAAGTTCGTTACTAGTTTTTTCTACGGTCCTAAACCTAACATCTCGGACCGGATCAATGGGTTATATCATCTCTAGTTCTTCTATAAATACGCATTAAACCAAGAACACACTTCATAATATTTTCATACATATCTAAGCCCATGTCCGAAGCTTCTTCTTTGCTAATTCCGAAAACAACGAAAACAATGGCAAACAAATCCCTCAAAGGCCTCGAGAATCTCATAAAGCTTCTCCCAACAGGAACACTCTTCATCTACCTATTACTAAACCCTGTCTTCACAAACGACGGTGAATGTTCCACAGCTAATAAGATCATGTCAAGCATTCTCGTCGCTCTTTGCAGCTTCTCATGCGTGTTTTCATGTTTCACCGATAGATTCAAAGGCACCGATGGATCAAGAAAGTATGGTATAGTCACCAAGAAGGGTCTTTGGACTTACGCGGATCCAGGATCCGTGGATTTGTCCAAGTATAAGCTTAGGATTGCTGATTTGGTTCACGCGGTTTTCGTGGTGGCTGTGTTTGGGACGCTGGTGTTGCTTGACGCTAATACAGCAAGCTGCTTTTATCCACGGTTTAGGGAAACGCAGAGGACTTTGGTCATGGCTTTGCCTCCGGCTGTGGGCGTTGCCTCGGCTGCTATCTTTGCTATATTTCCGAGTAAACGGAGTGGAATCGGGTACGCTCCAGTTAGTGAGGAGGAGGAGACCAAGAACGATTCTGGGTCTGCATGAGACGTGTTGCTTCTGGTGTGTCTGAATTGTTTGATCTTAGTAAAGATTTATTGTAGAATATAAACTAAAGACAACGACTGTACGCTTAAAACATTTACTTAGTTCTTTATAACCACTCTATATTGTATGACATCTTCTAGTATGAATAAAACGTTACCATATCAACTAGAGTTCCTTAGTTGGTGTGTGTCTATCTGAAAGCTAATTAGCCAAATTTTATGAAGACATAATATTTCCTAATTTCCATGTAAGTATATACCCTTGGAAGACAAAACGGAATACGAGTTAGTTCTGATTTAAATGGTCAAATGGAGTACAATACACGTTTACTTCTCCAGGTATAGTCACCTTCAACACATTCCTGCTAAAAGAATGTCATAACACACAGAAAAACCTCTGTTCCAGAACAAAAACATTACATCTTCTTTGCCTTCTATAATCCGAATTTGATTCGGAGTTCTTTAAACTTGGAACACAAGTTTACATTTGGGAAACAAACATGCACCGTGTAACTCTGAACAATGAACACATTTTAAGATATGTAGTTTCATGAGTTTACACTTCAAGTTGTTACAGAATTGTAGTCTCAGTTTAAGACAATCAGAAAAAGATTTCCTAAGTCATCTGCATAGGCGATTCTCTTAACTCTCCATTTTTTTCATGGGCCATTTTGACAGTATGACATTCCCATACTTAAGCAATCATAAGTTTCTCTTCCTCTCCTTTTACGTTTTGCAAAAGCAAGATGTCTGCATCCAACTCACCTAGCAACTCAGCTATGCTTCTTTTGCTGCTGTATCCGTTAAAGCTTTCTTGTTCCCACCAACAAGAAGGAAGATACAGTAGATCTCATCGAGATACTTTTTCGTTTTCCTTACAATAGTTCTCTTCTTTCTCTCGCTCTACCATACTAAGAAAGCTGTAGCTCAGTGCTTAATATATCTCGTTTTCTTAACTTGTCAATGAAATTTATGCATTAAAAGAAAAGTAGTAAGTGCAATTCGAAGTGAAAGTTTTACTTATTAATATGAAAGTTGTCCTTGGAACAGTGATATCACTATAAAATAACTATGGGATCAATAGTATTCGTTGAGACACAAAGACTGATTTTATAAAAGAAGAGTGAGAATCTTTTGGAAATGTTATTGGTCGTCTTAAAGCGGACGCAAATGTATCAAACAAAGGAGAGAAAAGTTTGGGTAGATTAGGAATTCTTCGGTAGTGTGTGTTAAAGTGTTAACACAAGACACACAAGACTTGCAAAGCTAATTAAACAAGTTTATGTAAAAGTTTTTAAGGCGATTTTTAATAAAACAAAAGGTATTTGGTTGTATTCATTCTCTTTTGATTTACCTAAATGCATTACTGTGATGTGTTTATATCATTTACATATCCAATTGACCAAATGGTGCCACTATTTAAGAACGAGCTAATTTTTCCTACCAGCTTAGTAACTTTGCAAAAGCTTAAAAAACATCAGGAGCATTTCTCAAATAAAAAGTTTGTTTTCTCACTTGTATTATGAAATTATGGATTCTAAGAACGAAACGGCTGAAAAGGTACTCTGTTTCTGTCAGACTAGCTTTTTAGTTCACGACATCCATGTTTCATATCTGGGAGAAACACTTTTATAACTTCCTTAAAACTTATTCACAAAGTATTTGACGTGTCTCCATCAAAAGCTTTATTTTGAAAACGCTGATGTGTCGAGTGGGGAATATTTTTCGTGAAAATTTTAATTTTAATGTAAACTAATACTTTTCTTTTAGATAAATCTATCCGTAACAATTAATGCGTCTACACATTAATTTTCTTAATTTTACAATATACAATTAATGTGATCACACATTAATTTTTTAATCAAATCATTTAGCTTTAGTATTAGTGAATTGAAGTTTTTTCCGAGCAACTACCGAATAATATCCTTGATGAAAGAAAAAAATAGAAAATCATTAAAATTCAAATCAACTAAAAAGTTGGAGTAAGAATAGTTTTAGAAATTGAAAGTTTCGTATTTTACTGAACTTTGCTACGTTTAGGGTTTCTGTAAAGAAATTGAGGTGAAAAAACCACACAAATTTGGATTCTTAGTTTATTCAAGTATTATTTTTTATTTTCAGAGTTTCCGTATCAAATAAAAAATTAGAAACATAACCAAATTGGTAAAAAAAAATCAGAAAGCATAAAAGTTTTAAAAGAAAAGAAATTCACAAAATTGATTGAAAAACATAATTCATGTGCCGAATCAACAGATCACATATTTTTGATGCAACCCTAACCTTTTTCACTCAATTATATTGTGTTTTTATTATATTTACCAAGATTTTTATAAGAAAATACACGTTATTTGGTTATAGATTACGTCAGTTTTGCAACATGCCCACCAATATAGACATGAAGTCCAACCATTTTTATTTATATTCTTAAAGTTTGATTTAATAATCATTTATTTAGAATAAACCTTAAATATGTAATACATTTATTTTCTTTTGCTTTATATTAGTAGAAGAAAATAATTTTGAGTAAAATATATGGATCCAAAGAACCGAACCGAATTTTTTTTGAAACTAATTCTAAACATAAATTAAAATTGATTAAGTACTTAGATAGATCTAATTTTTTTTATATTTGGATAACCAAACCCGAATCCAATCCAACCTGATATCTTCGATACCAGAGATATCTAAATCAAAAATATAAACTCAAATATATCAATTATTTTAAAGCTTATATCTATTAGATATTCAACTTATGAAAATATTTAAATACTATTAAAATAGCCACAAGTAAATATCTATAATAACAAAAAATGTTCAAAATATTGAAAATATCTATAAGTTCCCCATCTAAATATTTAATTGAACTATTTTTTATGTAAATTTAAGTATTTGATTTTACATTATTCAAAATTTATATGTTTTATGTTATTATATTTTCTGATTTTGACGACTTAAGTATATTTAGATTTTAATTAGAAAAATTATATAATTAAACTAGATACCGAAATTAAACCGAATCATTAATGATTTGAACCAACTCTAAACGAGATTCAAATTGAAATTTGTAAATATTGATCAAAGTTAAATTTCTAATTCTAAAAATCTGAAATCCGAATAGACCAATTAAATCCGAACAGATATTATGTACATCCCTAAGAAAAACTATACGACCAATCCCTCGGTCCAATCCTTCGGTAAAACGTAAAACGAATAATCTAAGCAATTGTTTTACTCCGTGCACGACGCGGATTACTACCTAGTAAATGTATTGTTGCTAGAAAAAAAGTTTTGATAATCATATCCTAGAATATATATATATATATATATATATTGGTTAATATCCTTGAAATAGATATCCAAATTTAAAATGAATATGATAAAAAAAAAACTTCAAAATGTTAAGATGTGTGACCCTTTATCGTGTTTATAGTTCATTTCTATAATTTTTTACTAGGTGTTTTCCTAGGCAATGTGCTGAAATAAAACTTTTAAATTTAAATCATATTTAAAATAAAATTTTGTAATTTTTAGATTTTATATTTTACTAAAAATATTTAATTTTAAATTTTAATTTAATTATATATAACAACTAAGAGAAAATAAATAACTGTTATTAAAAATATACTTTTATTAATATATATGTATATATTTAAAATTATAGTCTTATAAAGATTTTTTATCTATTTCTTTTGAGTAAAATACATTAAATAATATAAGGATGTTTAGAATGTTGTGCATGCATGTCTTCCAATTCTTAAATATCTGTTAATCAAATAGTGCTTGTTCACTAATAGAATAAAAAAAGAACATTAACACTGTAAGATATGTTATTACTTAGAGTTTAATTAATCAATAAACATGTGGAAAAGA
The DNA here is from genome assembly GCA_905132885.1 of Moricandia moricandioides. Classification (NCBI taxonomy): domain Eukaryota; kingdom Viridiplantae; phylum Streptophyta; class Magnoliopsida; order Brassicales; family Brassicaceae; genus Moricandia; species Moricandia moricandioides. The sequence goes on from CAJHQQ010002481.1 coordinate 16,145, forward strand.
ACCTTTATAAACGCAGAACATATGATGAGTAATTCAGCACTCTCCAAACATATATATCAAATAACAAGAAAATAAATAAATAAAACATGACAATGACCATTCATGTATACTTTACACAACCTTAATATTTGCCATTTCATTTTATTATGCACACATATAGTGGAAACTAGATATCATATCACTTCTCTATCTCGGCAGCATTGTCGTCATTCTTCTCCGAGGGATTCCCAATTCCGTGACGTTTACTAGGGAACACCGTGAAGACAATGCCGGAGATAACTCCTATCACCGGAGGCAAAACCATTAGAAAAATCTTACCGGTGGAACCAAAGCCAGGATAGAAGCAGTTAACAGTATTAGCATCCAACAACGAAATAACACTGAAAACAATAAGTGTAAAGAAAGCGTGAACGAAATCTCCAACTCTTAGCCGATATGAAGACAAATCTTTCGAAGATGAATCTGGCCAGAGACCCTTCATAGTGGCGACTCCATAGTGAACGTAGCCGTCCCTTGTTCGGTAACTATCGGTAAAGCAAGTGAAGCAGCAAGAGAAGGCGCAGATAAGGATAAGAGCGCCGGTTAAGTATTTGTTGATTAGGAGGCAATGTCCATTGTTGGTTAGGACAGGGTTCAAGAACTGGAACAAGAAGACGGTTCCTGTCGGGAGGAGCCTGATCAGGTCTCCTACGCTTGAATATGTCCGGTCTCTTATCGATTTGAAAGTTGTCGACATTTTGATATTCTTCAGGTAAATTTAGCTTTTTGGTTGTTGGTTGTTCTTGAATATGATTTGATGAAAGTATTTTTTTCTCGAGAGTTTATAGGATGAGAGAGAGATTGCTTCGACGTAAAAAATGATTGGTGTTGCTTGTACTCTTTTAAAGAGGTGGGGGGTCTTTGATTATAATTAATTTTTGCTTTTGTTTCCGTTTTTAGTATTCGGCTACTTCTAGAAAACGTGGCTTTAAGGATTAGATTCATAATATTTCTCTTCTCTTGTGTTGGAGTGTCCCATGTAGATATATCTAGCGTGAAGTCATTGTATTGTTCCATTCCAAATAATTTCACGGATATCGTCATAGGCCGTCGAATGATACAGCAGTCCAAAACGTTAAAAGTGTGTATGGCAGTACCAAAGGGTATGGTTATCACCGGGGAAAAAAGTTTGTTTTTCAGACCGGTACACATATATAACTAATTTTATTTACCTTATTTTATCAATTATACTAATTTTTTTTCTTGCACCATGTGCTTATAAAATTAAATTTCATTTTAATATAAAAATTATTATTTTAAATTTTATTATTTTTTACCAATATTTAGTATATTTTTATTTAGTTAAATATTAAAATTAAGGTAAAATAAATTATTTTGTTTATTTCAAATCTAATTTAAGGTTAGATATGTATATATTGATAATTATAGAAATTGCCAAAACTAGCATTTTCTTAGTATACTTTTTCATCTTTACTTTAAACACGTTTACCTTTGGTTTTAAAGAGGTAAATAAATATTCATAACTCTAGGGTTAACTACTTAGTGTTTAGATTTGATGGGTAGAATTTTGGATGGTATGGTTTACAATTAAAAAAATAAAATATTTTCAAAAAACATTTTTGAATTAAAAAAAATGTGAAAAATCAAAAATCGAAAAAAAAATAAAAAGTTTTTTTTATAAAATTTTAGAATTTTAAAAGGTATAATTCGATAATTTTGAATTTTTATATTTAGATAATTTTTTATATTTATAAATCAAGAGCATAAATATCTTTTATCTATTTAATAAAATCTCATACATAGATATTTTTTGAAAATATTTATTTAGAAAAGGTAAACATGAATAATGGTACCAAATAGAAGGTAAAAGTGAATTCTCCTCCCCCCCCCCCCCCCCCAAATTATAATATTAGATAGATTTTATCTATTTTTGGTTAAAATATATTAAATCGACTTGTATAATTTTTTAAATGATATAAAATTATCAAATAAGAAAATTAAATAGTATTTCTACAAAATTTAGATATCAAAGGAAACTAATATTAAGATTAGAAATTTTAATTTTTAATAAAAATGCATAAATTTTGAAGAATTTTTTTAACAATAACAAATTATATAATTATAAAAAGAATTAAATAATATTTATAAATTTACAAAATATTTTTTATTTCTATTATTATATTACTAATGTTATATCTGAATATATTTACTTTAATGATGATGTATGAGTTATTATCATATTTTAAAAAGTTTACCAAAAATATAATTAATATTAAATGTACTTCTTTATGCTACAATCAGCCATAAGTCATGTTATAATTGTTAGTGTACCATGTTATTTTTTTAATTAAAATGTTTGTAAAGAAGATAAATAAGTAAAATTTAAAAAAATCAATTTTCAAATAATATTTAAAGGATTAAGTCATATAAATCTAGATCTGTCAAAAATAAGTTTCTTTTGGTATTCTTTTATAAATGTTTACATAAGGGAAGTTAATGGGGAAGATCCAGTGGATCTGATTTCTGATAATATCTCCCTTTAAAAACTTAGCAAATAAAGAATTGGATTTCTCTATCAGGCGCCAAAATTGTTTCGTTAATGAAACAATATTAAAAATCCTGGAAATTGTGAAAGCCTATACCTCTATCCTTCTTTTCCTTATACATTTTGTCTTATGAACACGCCCGGCTTATAGTTATTGCGGACCCTGTGTTTAAAAATGCATTGTAATTTTTTTGCTTAAAATAATGATAGAACCAATAAAATTTTAGTTAAAAAGCAGCAACATGTTAAGATTTTAAGTTTTTAGAATTGAAAATATCAAATACATTAAAAAAATAACTGTTTTACAAATCCACGTTAAAGTATCGAAGACACTTTTGTTTTATATTTTGTTCAGCTCCCTCTGCTTATTTGTTGGATAATAACACATCTTAAATTTAAGGCCCTAGATCTTATTGAAAACTTAAGAAATTTTTTAGAACCATTTGCAAAAGCACCATAGGCACACCCATAGAGCCGGTCCTGCTTATGAATACCATTGTAGGTCTTTAGCATTTGCACTGCTACTCTATTAAAAGTGTGCTATTGCACTCGTCACCTTTCTCGTCACCGTTTTTGCTAATCCAAACCAAAAGATAACATGTTGAAGTTAGAACATAACAGATTGAGGCTAAAATTGAAAATTAATTAAGTTTATATGTTACATATTATTAAAGTTTATGGCTTTTAAACTAACTGGGGCTAAAATAGATTGAAGGATCTCTTAGAACAGAGGATAATAAGAACAACTTTTCTTATTTCTTTAGAAACTACTCAAAACTAAAGCGTTTTTCTCTTAGATCTCTTATGGAACACCTCTCCATGAGACCTATATTTATAGTGAAGAACAATTTCCTTTAACATGTGGGATATATAAAACACAAACCTAATCTAATAGAAAACTTCCTTTTCCTATTCTAGGTTTTCTTTTTTGTGTTTATCTCTTAACATATTAAAGATCTAATAATATGTTAAGTTTCCACAAGCTTGGAATTACCCAACAATCACCCCCTTAATTCCAACTTGAATTAGGGAGACCAATTTCTTGAACTCCGATTAAGCTCTTCATTTGCTTGAACTTAATCCTTGCTAATGGCTTGGTTAGGATGTCGGCCTTCTGCTCAACACCCGGCACATGCTCCACTTCGATTTGCCCATTCTCCACACACTCTCGAATGAAATGATATCTTGAAAGTATGTGCTTACTTCTTCCATGGAAAACCGGATTCTTTGTTAGAGCAATGGCTGATTTGTTGTCGATCCTAAGTTTGACTCTATCGCCTTCTTCACTTAGTATCTCACTCCACAATTCCTTGATCCATATAGCTTGCTTCACTGCTTCCGTTGCTGCCATGAACTCTGCTTCGCATGATGACAATGCAACCGTTTGCTGCTTCTGCGATGTCCAAGTAACCAGTGATGAACCGTAATAGAATGCATGTCCTGACGTGCTCCTCCCGTCATCGACATCAATGTTGTGACTGCTGTCACTATAACCAACGACACTCTTTGACCCATCTCTCTTGAAGAACAGACCAAAGTTTGTTGTTCCTTTCACATACCGCAATATGTGCTTGATGGCTTGTCCATGAGAGTCTCTCGGATTATGCATGTATCTACTTAGTACGCCCACTGCGTAACACAAGTAAGGTCTTGTGTGAAGCAAATACCTCAAACGTTCTATGATTCTTCTGAAATCCGTAGCATTTATCTCTGGTTCATCTTCAGCTTTTGAGATTTTCAAAGTCGACTCCATTGGTACATGAGTCGTGTTACACGCTTCCATCTTTGTGTCACACAGGATTCCTTGAGCATACCTTTCTTGTTTTATTCTGATTCTGTCTGCTCCTTGAATCACTTCTATGCCAAGGTAATATGTTAGCTTTCCTAGATCTGACATCTCAAACTTCTTTGACATCTCTTCCTTGAATTGCTTAATCACCTTAAGCGAATTTCCCGTCACAAATAGATCATCAACGTAAATGGCTATCAACAAGAAGTCTCCTTCTTCGTTCTTGTGGTACACTGATGGCTCCTTCGTGCACTTCTTAAATCTCATCTCCTTGAGAACTTGATCGAGTTTCACATTCCAAGCTCTTGGTGCTTGGTGTAACCCATACAACACCTTGTGTAACACATAAACTTGATCATCTTCCCCTTTCCTTACAAGCTCCCACGCCTTGTTTCTTGTGGTAGACTCCAACTTGACTACCATGGCTTCAACCCATTGTTGTGATAGATTGAACTTGAATGAGTTAAACTCTCCTCCTCTATCGATGTAAAAGGTCTAAATACTTTCCTTAAACCTTTGAACAAATAGAATACCTCATTTTTCTTCTTCAGATGAGTCACACATATTTTCGCGTGTGCTGCACAACCGAAAATTGCTTGATATTTGGTTTCTTCGATATGAGACATTCATATGGCTTTAGATCCTCTTCATGGATCAACTCCAACGGTTTTGTCACACGAAACATGGTTTTAGTCGGGAGTGAGTCTCTGATTTGCTTACCTACGAGACATGTGTTACACACGCCTTCTCCGTGTGTTACGCTTAGGAATGAGTGTCTAATATGCTTCCCTGCTAGACATGCATCACACACACTATCTTCGTGTGTTACACTCGGTATTCCTATGACCACCTTCTTCTTTACCATGTTTTTGTTCTTCTATGATTTCTCCTAACGAGGCTTCCTTGGATGCTAGACCTAATATCTTCCCCGCAAATCCGTTTACGGTATCGCTATCATCCATCTTCAACCTGTCGAACTCCGTCATCGACGTCTCGAATCTCGCCTTCCTTACACGATCATCTTCATGGTGTCGTGACTTGATGGCATTCCAAATCTCTTTCGATGCGGTTTGTTCTCCCACCTAGAGAATCATATTGTCAGACATAGATTGATACAAAAGAGCTATTGCAACATTGTTCTTCTTTTGATCATCTAAAACAGGTTTTATTGTGTCCCACACATCATGAACACAAAGTAACACCTTCATCCTCATCGACCAAACTGTGTAGTTTGTCGAATTCAATATCGGACATTGGATGGATGTGAATCCAAGGTCCTGCGTGCGTGGAGCCCTATTCACGTCAGCCATCTTGTGTCGTGAACTTCTTGCTTCACAACTATCAGGATCGAAGCTTCAACTTAAGCTTAGATCGAGTCTCCAACCTGAGGCTCTGATACCAATTCAAGCTTCAACTTAAGCTCTTATACCAATTGAAGGATCTCTTAGAACAAAGGATAATAAGAACAACTTTTCTTATTGCTTTAGAAACTACTCAAAACTAAAGCTCACAATGTTTCTCTTAGATCTCTTATGAAACACCTCTCCATGAGACCTATATTTATAGTGAAGGACAATTCTCTTTAATATGTGGGATATGGAAAACACAAACTTAATCTAATAGAAAACTTCATTTTCCTATTCTAGATTTCCTTTTTGTGTTTATCTCTTAACATATTAAACATCTAATAATATGTTAAGTTTCCACAAGCTTGGAATTACCCAACATAGATCACATTAATACTTTTAAATTATGTTAAAAATTTCAAGAAATAAATATTGTTCATAGTGTATTAGTTTACATTATAATGTTGATTCTCTGAATATTCATGTACAAAATGATGAAAATATATATTATAAGCTAGAAATTTAGCACACTCCATTAAATATATAATCATAAATGTTGTTATATTTTCATATCATCATCTATATTTCAGATAATGTTTTTAGTTTAACTATAAAATATTTAAATAAACTAAAAATAGAGATTAACAATAAAAATTAAGCTGCTTCATTTTTCTATTTTGCAAGTCTTGAAAAAACTTATTTTCGTGTAAATATATTTGGTGTTCCATGAACTTTAGCATATTGAATGTTATTATTACATATGCAACATTTTATGACAATATTATTGCTATTCATATTAAAAACACATTATTTTCGTTATTATTCTTGTATATATAAATAGCTTCCTCAATGTTGCAGATTTGAAAGCATAATTATTTTCATATAAAAATGGGTTAATTATTGTAAGCTTATCAACATCAGTCATTTGACCAACTAAATATAAAAACAATAATATTTTATTTAATGTTGAATATTAATTTAAACAAATATATATATACTAGCTCTTACCAATCAAGTGATGACGATTATTGTAAAGTCCTAACAGCCCACATTTAATGGACCACCCATGTCTGCTATCTCGATTGTAGGCCCCATTCCGTTCTAAGGGTTAGTGCATAAATTTTCCAAAACTCGAAATCATTGTTTACTGATTTTGGAATCACCACTTGAATTTTCTCAGTGTTCTCAGATGGAGTGCCAAGATATGCTTTTATAACCTGGCTTGCCATAAAAAATAGGCTATCTACAGGGGATCGCATGAGATCATGGGGTCAAGTTCAGGGTTGTCTGGTTTGTGGAGAGGCGAATGAGACAAGGGATCATCTGTTTTTTTTGCTTGTCCCTATAGCTATACGCTGCGGACCATCTCTTCTTCCATACCTTTGATCGTTTGTCCTACATTCTACTGAGGTTAGTATTTCAAGTTACCATCTACGTGATTTGGAGGGAGCGTAATGATAGGAAGCATCTCAAACAGCCTCGCCAAACAGGTCAACTTGCAAGGGTTATTGATAAAAGATGAGAAATAGGATAACGTCGTCCAAGTATAGCGTAAATCCCCGCACCAGAGGTCTTCTACAACATTGGTTTAGAGTGCACAGCTAATTTTTAAGACTTAGCTACCATTTTTTGATTAAATTTATACATAAACTTCTTTTGCTTGATGATCGATAAATTTAACATCACTACAAGAAAACACCTCGATTCCTAGGGACATTTTCCTCGGAATGTCGTCGGAATCGCTTGATTCCGACGACATTCCGAACCAAAAGTCCCTCGAAAAAATTTCCTCGGAATCACAGTTTTCGTCGGAATTTCCTCGGAATATTCCGAGGAAATTCCGACGGACACAATTTCTAGGAATATTCCGAGGAAATTTCGACGGACACAATTCCGACGACATTCCGAGGAATATTGTCGATGGAAAAATGGGTCGGAATTCCCACGGAAATTTCCGAGGAATAATTCCGTCGGTATATTCCGATGGACATAATGTTCCTCAGAATTTTCCCAGGAAGAAATCCGTCGGGATATTCCGAGGACTACTAGCCCTCGGAAATTCCGAGGAAAGTCTTTCCTCGGAATATTCCGACGGATCTGGTTTCAAGGAATATACCTAGGAAATTCCGAGGAACAGTATCCCTCAGAATATTCCTAGGAATGATATTCCTAGGAATATTCGTAATATTTAATTATTTTTAAAATAATATAAATTTATTTTTTTAAAATTAAAATTCAAAAATAAAATTAAAATTTTTTAAATTGAAAATTGAAATTTAAATAAAAAACATAATATAGATAATGTTAAAAAGTAATATTCGAAACAGAAAATCAAAAACAGAAATTGAAAACATAAAGAAGAAATAAAAAGAACTACTCGTCGTCCTCGTCGTCGTCGTCGTTGAAGTTATGATCTGGGAATTTCCTCATAAACGCCTCCATCATCCTCTTAGTCCGCCTCTTTTCTGCCTTACTAGCAGCCTCTTGAGCCGCCATCTTCGCCTCCAACATAGCGATGCGGTCATCCTTATCCTTCAGTTGATCCATCAACATAGGATCAACTGGCACCTGGGATGTAGAAGGAATCGGCTTTGATCGACGACCCAAACCAACCAAACGTCCCTTCTTCTTTGGAATCGCCTGAAAAAGAAAATTTAAAATTATAATCATAGAAAAAAGATTATAAAATATATAAATGAATTGAATATTTAGAAAATATCTTACCGATACAAGAAGCTCGTCGATTTGAACTTTGGAGAGGGCAGTCGATGCAGTGGATGTGGAGTCGAGATCGGCCTGGATCTGGGAGAGACGGGCCTCTTGGTCTTCATTCATACTGTCCACCAGGGAGACCACTTCCTTCGCAAGACCGTCATCAATCTGGCCCGTCGTCTTGTTGGTGTGGATCCTCTTGTACAAATCGAAATCACCCACGGTCTCGCCATCATTTTCTTTCGCCTAGGAAAACACATAAGTAAAAAAAAACATTAGAATACAGGAAAAATAAAAATATTTAAAATTTAGAAGAAAAGGAGTTTCAACTTACCAATTTGTCTGCGAGAGTGGGAATAGACTGAGCACCCAAATTGTGCACGAAGATGCCCTTCCCGCCACGATCGCTCTTGCGGTTGGTGGAGTTGGTGTTAGAGATCTCCTTCGTCTCGGTCTTGTTCCAATGGATACACAACTCCTCCCAGACCGTCGGGTTGATCGACTTTGGGACCTTTTAATGAAAAAAAATATGAAAAAGTTAAATAGAATGAAAAATATATTAATAAAGTAAAAAAGATAATACCTTATTCTTGAGCCACTTCTGCTTCCACTCATATATTTGTCGTCCATAGTTCCCCATACACTTATGGACGAAGGCGTTACGGATGAACGAGGTGTTATCGGGATGCCAGGTGAACTCTTGCTGAAAAAAACATGATTAGTAAAAATATAATATTAAAGAAAAAAAAAGAAATTTAAAAAAGTTAGAATTCTTACAGCAAACTGACGAAACCACAACTCCTTCTCGTTGTCAGGCATCACCGAGAAGGTTTTGTATCCCCTCCTCAGGTCGGAGTACATCATCCTGTTGATCCAAGCGCTGATCCCGTTATGGGATCGGTCGAACCTAATATTAGAAACAAATTATTAATAATGAATCAAATTTTTAAAAGAAAAAAAAAAAAAATTTCACTTACCAAGTCTGTCAGTGTCCCCTAGGATACTCTGTGAGATAGGGGAGATGCTCACGACCTGGCTGTTGCACCAGCTCTGCAACAGACATCACTCCTGGAGCGACAGGAGGCTCGGGAATGTCTGGAAAGTCGTGAACGACAGGAGGAGCCGCATCAGCAATCGGAGGAACCGCCTGATGAACCGCCTGATGGATGTTCTGCGATGATGAAGAAGAACCCCGAGTAGACGAAACCCGAGAAGGGGTCGTCGAAGGAGCACGGCCTCGCGGTGCGGAACGACGAGGTCGAGCCCTCGTACTCTGCTCACCAGAATCCCTATAATTTTTTTAAAATAAAGATTTAAAATTAGTTTTTAAAAATATAAATGAAAATAAAGATTTAAAATTGTTATAAAAACACAAAAATAGTTTCATAATTAAAAAAATATTTATAAATTATAAAAGTGGTTAAAATAATTAGTAAATTACTTTTAAACTTACTTATAAATTATAAATTATAAAAATATTTATAAATTATAAAAATGGCTAAAATAATTATTAAATTACTTTTAAACTTACTTATAAATTATTAAAATATTTATAAATTATGAAAATGGTTAAAATAATTAGTAAATTACTTTTAAACTTACTTATAAATTATAAATTATAAAAATATTTATAAATTATAAAAATGGCTAAAATAATTATTAAATTACTTTTAAACTTACTTATAAATTATAAAAATTATTTTAATAATTATAAAAATCCAAATATATATTTTAATATCAAAAACATTTTGGTAAATGCAAAATTGAATTTTAAAAACAAAATCAAATTCCCTAAAACCCTAATCAAAATCAAATTCACTAAAACCTAATCAAAATCAAATTCCCTAAAACCCTAATCTAAATCAAATACCCTAAAACCTAACAATCTAACAATCCTAACAATCTAATAAACCTAACAATCTAAATCTAACAATCTAATCTCAATCCTAACAATCTAAATTCCATAAAAACCTAAGAAAATCGGATCTAGAACTTACATGGGGACTATAGGAACGGATTTAGAGGTGGATTTGGAGGGGATTCGCCGGAAAATCGCAAGGGGGGGAGGGAAATCGCCGGAAAATCGCAAGAGAGGAAGAGAGAAAGAGAGAATGGGGAAGAAGAAGAACAGTCTCAGGTTTAAAACCCGAGATTTCCTACGGAAAATGAATCCGTCGGAATTCCGTCGGAATCCTCAATATTCGACTTTTCGCAAAAAAATTAGCGGTTTGGTTTCCCGGGTACTAAACATTTCCGACGGAATTCCGTCGGAATTCTCGAGAATCAGAGAATATTCTCTGCATGTGTTCCTATTGGTGAGACTGTTCCTCGGAATTTCCTAGGAATATTCCTAGGAAATTCCTAGGAAATTCCTAGGAAATTCCGAGGAACCATAGTTTAGGGTTTCAAAATCCAAAATTTAAAACTTTAGACCATTTCTTGAACAATTTAGCAGTTTTTCCTACGGTAACATTGACAATAGATGGCAAATAAACGTTGAAATTACAAAATTATTGAAATGAGTGCAAGTATTGTCGTTTCTGTTCATTAAAGTGTATAAGTGTTTATCTTGTTGTTTGGGGATCTCGTTGATACAATTGGAAAAGTGTCTATTAATTGGTACAACACCAATGTCTTGTCCCATAATCAATCCAAGACACTTAATAAGGCTTATGAAAGTCTTGTGGAAATCGTAAATTGGTGTTTTCGATTCTAAATCATCATTCCCTCGGAATTTCCTAGGAATATTCCTAGGAAATTCCGACGAAAACCATCAGCTCGTCGGAATTTCCTAGGAAAATTCCTAGGGAATTCCGAGGGAATTACGATCAAACCCCTAAATCCGATTTTTACAAGGCAAAATTTCCTAGGAAATTCCGAGGAACACCCTGCAGGTCCTCGGAATTTAAATTCCGAGGAACACCCTGCAGGTCCTCGGAATTTCCTAGGAATTTTCAAAAAAAAAAAAAAAAAACAATTATACTACTCTGAACCCGAGTCATCATCATCACCACCAGATGAATCTGAATCTGGATCTTGGTGAAACTCTCCAATCTCTAGTTCATCCTCGACGTGAACGACGGCTTCGTCTCCAAAATCGGTAAAATCGATAACAAGATCAACTGCAGCTACATCTCCTGATGCACTTAAGTTGCCGGATGTGTTTCGTTGGAGTGGGTCTTCCAGCTCAGAACTTCCCTGAACTCGGCTTCTTGACTTCAAATTATCCTTCGTTTTACCTTGAACGTTAAGGATCGTGTTCATCAGGTTGTCGAAAAAGTTCTTCTCAATATGCATGACATCTAAATTATGCCTCAGCAGATGATCCTTCCAATATGGCAGATCCCAGAAAATACTCTTTTTGTGCCAGTTATGTAGATCTCCAACAGCATCAACCGGATAATGCACATGTCCACCCATGTCTGGGGTCTTTTCTGCACCAAAATCTCTTAGTTGTGTCAACATTTCTCTCCCACTGATTTCCGGAGGTGGACTGTCAAACACCCTCTTGTTCTTCGTAAACAAATTCCTACTCCTGCGATATGGATGATCTGGTGGTAGGAATCTCCTGTGACAGTCAAACCAACACGTTTTCCTTCCATGTTTTAGTTGAAAAGCATCAGTGTTATCTTGACAATATGGACATGATAGCCTTCCATGCGTTTTCCATCCAGATAACATACCATATGCTGGAAAATCACTTATTGTCCACATAAGTACTGCCCGCATTTGGAAGTTTTCTTTACACTAAACATTGTACGTTTCAGCACCTTGACCCCATAGCTGTTGCAACTCATATATTAGTGGCTGTAGAAACACATCAAGTGATCTCCTAGGATGCTCTGGCCCGGGAACGAGAATGGAGAGAAACAAAAACTCTCGACGCAAGCACAAGTTTGGCGGTAAGTTGTATGGTGTGAGAATGACTGGCCATAGAGAATATTGTCTCCCATGCTTCCCAAATGGGCTGAAACCGTCCGTACATAATCCAAGGTAGACATTTCTTCTCTCATACGCAAATTCTGGATAGGTCGACTGGAAATGCTTCCAAGCTTTTGCATCTGAAGGATGTCTAATCTCACCATCCGTTGAATGCTCTGCATGCCATCTCATTGGTTGCGTTGTGCGTTCAGACTGATACAACCTCTGCAACCTTTCCGTCAAAGGCAAATACCACATCCTTTTATATGGCACTGGAACTCTTCCACTCGTATCTTTATAACGAGCGTTCCCACAAAACTTGCATGTATCCAGCTGCTCATCCCCCCTCCAATAAATCATGCAGTTATCCCTGCATACATCTATTACCTGATACGATAAACCAAGACCAGCTACCAGTTTCTGAACCTCGTAGTATGAACTAGGGGAAACATTATCCTCAGGTAGAACACCTTTTACAAAATTAGCAATCGCATCCACACAGTCTTCAGCCAAATTATAATCAGATTTAATGCTCATCAGTCTTGTTGCAGATGATAAAGCTGAATGACCATCTCTGCAACCTTTGTACAAAGGTTGCTTTCCAGCATCCAACATATCATAAAATCTCCTAGCTTCTGCATTGGGTAAATCTTCCCCTCTAAAATGATCATTTACCATTTGCTCAGTACCTACACCATAATCTACGCCCGTTCTAATTGGTTCTTCTAACCTAACCGCAGGCTGAGGTTCGCTAGTACTACCATATTCATAACCAGTTTCCCCATGATGATACCAAACTTTGTAACTCCGTGTAAACCCTCGAATATATAGATGAGTCCAAACATCTAACTGTTTAATAACCTTCCTATTTTTACAAGTAGAGCAAGGACATCTTAACATACCCGTTTCAGCTTCCGGTTGGTTGAGAGCTTTCCCCATGAATTCCTTTAGACCACTTTCGAATTCTGGCGTAAGCAATCTCGTGTTCGGATCCATATGAGGTCGATCGATCCACGAGCGATGATAATTATAAGAAGACATGTTTTTTTTCAATCAGATTCGTGTGTGCAAAATAGAATGAGAGAGGATGAAGATATGGAGTGAATGAAGAGGATGAGGGGTGCTTGTATTTATAGATGAAATCTGCCGACAATTCCCACGAAATACCTAGGAAATTCCGAGGCACTAGCCATTGCCGTCAGAATTTCCTCGGAATTTTTGAAATACCACAACGGCTACCTAACGGCTATAATTTCTCATCGGATTTTCCTCGGTTTATTTCGAGGGATATTTGCCCCTCGGAATTTCATCGGAAAATTCCGACGGAAATTGTATTCCTCGGAATTTCCTAGGTATATTCCGAGGAAATTCCAAGGAAACACATAAATTGCGTTTCCTCGGAATTTCCTCGGAATAGCATCGAAATATTTCGAGGAATACAATTTCCGTCGGAATTTCCCTCAGTATTGCGATGTTTTCTTGTAGTGCATTTCATCAAAAAAGACTTATAGTTAAATAAAATATCATTTAAAACCATTATGATTAATTTTTTATCCTTACAAATTATTTATTAGCTCTTGTAAAATGATTTGATAAGATTTACAAAGGGCAAATCTCTCAAATAGCACCTTTTGAAGTTTTTGTCACAAAAATAGACCTTGAAATAAAAAAATGACCAAAATAGACCTTTTTTATTTTGAAAATTTTAATATTTTTTAAAAATTTTAATTTTTAAATTTCAAATCCAAAACCCCCACCCCATAACTCTAAACCCTAAGTTTAGATTATTTAACCCAAAGGTATAAATATATATTTACATTCTTTAATAAAGTCTATTTTAGTCATTTTTCTCTTTGAGTGCTATTTTTGGGATAAAAACTTTTTTTGGTCTATTTTGGTCTTTATCTCTTTTACAAATCCAAAATATTCTTTTTTTTCACTTATAAATAATTTATAACATCTTGCCAATTTCATATAAAATATCAATTTATTAAGGTACATGTGATACATGTTTATGTAATTTATAAATTCTAATAAACATAAATTTATATGATTAAAAATTCTTATAAACATATATTAATATGATTATAAATTTTATTTTTAAAATTTTTAAAATGATTTTAAATCATTATAAATGATATTCTATATTCTTAAAAAATTATATACACTTAAAATAATTTATAAATCTTATAAATTGATCTTGCACACCCTTATAAATAATATTATAAATTGTATAAATGATTCTATAAATTATATACGGTGGAAGCACCAAGACCTAGTGGTCAAGGTTTAAAGACTTCTACATAGGTCTGGAGTTTGATTCCCAGAGGAAGCGTAATTTCTTACCGATTATAGGATACAAGCTTTTCGGAGGTTCCAAAGTGTTGTATGTTAAGTTATTTAAACACCAAGACCTAATTTAGATTTATCTTAATTCAATCCTAATACATTTCTAAAGAAGATAGAATGACTAACCTTGATCCATGCTTGGATGCAATTTCACCTCTTGATGTTTTCCCCTTTAACCTTTCTCTTTTGGTGATTTTTTTGATGGAAAAGAAATCCCAAAACTTTCCTTATCTCTCCTTTTGATGATAAGTATTATTGTTGTGTGCTTTTTTTTTTTGGAAAACCTCTTGTTTGTCCTTATGTCCCAATAACACAATGCACAAGGCCTTTTATAATACTCGAAGGGTTGTGTGTTAAGTAATACAACTCTTCAAAACTCCAACACAACTCTTCATCATATATTATAGACCATCATTTAATAATATAATATATACGTATATGATCATAGGAGTAAAGGTATTTATAAATTAAGGTAAAGTAGAAGGGTTATCAATACACTCATATTCTAACTCATTACTCGAAACAGATCCATCATGGTATCGACTTTTATATTAGAATATAAAAATACTAATAGGAACTTAAACTTTATATTAAACCAATAGATACATAGGTCATATAAAATATAAAATATTCTTACATTCTCCCACTTGACCTTTGTGTCGACTTAAGGGTTCAATAACTTTAATGTGCACTTTTACATCAAATTCGCTAGATCGAATCGTGGCGGTTATATATCATTTAACCGGCATAGTGTCTTCCTTGTATCACAAATCAATTCTAATTTTGTATCAATCATTATATGAGAAGAACATTTATTTCTCAAAACAAATATATGTTATCTACAAACCATAAGTGTATACACATACTTTAAGGATAACATAATTAATAAATTAGAAACATAATCTTTAAGTGAATTCTCAGTGTCAAATACATAATGAGCATCCACAACTAAAATAGCAAAGCCTTATCTATAATACCCATATGTTCTACATGGCCATTAAACGCCTTGGGTGGTAAACTCTTAGTTAGCGGATCCGCTACCATCATGTCCGTCCTAATGTGCTCAAATGACACTCTTTGTTTCTGAACTTCTTCTTTAACAGAAGAGTACTTTAACTCCATGTGCTTAGCACCCTTCGAGTACTTGTCGTTCTTTGAAAAGAAGACATCTGGAGAATTATCGCAGTAAATTCTCAGCGGCTTGGCTATAGTGTCGATATTCCGAAGCCCTGAGATAAAATTGCGCAGCCATAGTGCATGAATTGTGGCCTCAAATCATTCCACAAATTCAGCCTCCATAGTGGAAGTAGCAATGACAGACTGTTTTCCACTCTTCCATGATATTTCTCCCCCAGTTAATAGGAACAGGTAGCCAAACGCATCCGGCATAGTCTGAACCTGAATATCCAATAACTTCCAGCTGATCATATCTCCTATATGTAAGCATGTGATCTTTGGTGCCTTGCAAGTACATGATAACCTTCTTTGTAGCTTTCTAGTGTCCATTCCAGGATTTACTTGATTCGACCCAACATTCCAACAGCAAAGTTGATATCGGGTCGAGTACATGTCTGAACGTAGTTCAAACTCGCAACCACCGATGCATAGGGAATTCTTTCCATTTCTTTACGCTCCAATTCATTCTTAGGACATTGCATTTTACTAAACTTGTCCCCCTTCTGAATTGGAGCTATTTCTGTAGAGCACTTTTCCATCTTATATCTCGCTAAGATCTTATTGATATATCCTTTCTGAGATAAACTTAACAGTCCTTGTGATCTATCTCGAAAGATTTCTATACCGATCACATAAGATGCCTCACCCATATCTTTCATTTCAAAGTTCTTAGAGAGATACTTCTTCACATCATGTAACATACCCATGTTATTTGCAGCAAGTAAAATATCATCAACATATAAGACTAAAATTACAAACTTACTCCCATTGATCTTAACATAGATACATCGATCAAAAATGATCTCTACAAAACCATATGATGTAATGGTATCATTAAAATTTATATACCATTGTCGAGAAGCTTGTTTTAGTCCATATATTGACTTTCTCAGCTTACACACCAAATTTTATTTTCCTGCGACCACAAAACCTTCTAGTTGGTCCATGTATACTTCCTCCTCAAGATCTCCATTTCGAAAGGCAGTTTTCACATATCTGGTGAAGCTCAAGATCATAATGAACCACCAAAGCCAAAACAATTTTAAGAGAATCCTTCTTTGAAACTAGAGAGAATGTTTCTTTATAGTCAATGCCATCTTTTTGAGTGAAACCTTTAGCAACAAGGCGAGATTTGCGTCTTTCAATTTTACCTAGCGTTTAGTCTTACAGACCCATTTACAACCAATGGTTTTGGAACCATCGGACAATTCTACTAAGTCTCATACATGATTATCATTCATAGATTTCATTTCTTCTATTGAAGCATCAAACCGCTCTTCAGAATTCTCACTTTCCATGGCCATTTTGAATGAGATCGGATCTTCATCCATGCTTAAGTCACATTCATTTTCAATAGTATAAACCACATAATCGTTTGAAATGGTAGATCTTTTTTCTCTTCCAGATCGCCTTATAGGTATTTGTGGTTAACTATTCTCTTCTTGAATTATGATTGGTTCATCAACAGTATTTTCAACTGGTGGAACTGGCACATCATAATGTTGTTCTATTGTGCCATTAAACTCAGATGAAACAATAGGAACAACTACCTCAGGTGGGAGTACAGGTGAAGAAACTTCAACATGAACTTCAGAAATGTCCACCTTTTGCGGTTCACCACTCCCACTAGTTTCACTATTTTCAATGAACCTAATATTACCCGAATCAACTATTCTCGTACTATGGATAGGGCAATAAAATATATACCCCTTTGATTTTTCAGGATAGCCAATGAAAAATCCACTGACAGTCCTAGAATCAAGTTTCTTCTCATGTAGATTATATAGCCTTACTTCTGCTGGACAACCCCACACACGTAGATGTCTTAAACTAGGTTTCCTTCCCGTCCAAATTCATAAGGGGTCTTAGGAACCGCGGTACTAGGAACCCGGTTAAGCACATATGTTGGAGTTCTTAATGCATATATTCACAACGAAAGGGCTAAAGAGAAATTACTCAACATGCTCTTAACCATCTCTATTAAGGTACAGTTTCGGCTCTCAGCTACACCATTCTGCTAAGGAGTACCAGGCATAGTGTATGGTGCACAAATGCCTCTACTTTCAAGTAATTTTGCAAATGGACCAGGACATTGTCCACTTTCATCGTTTTCCATAAAATTCACCACCTCCATCAGATCTCACTACTTTAACATTTTTATCTAATTGTCTTTCAACTTCATCAATGAATACCTCTAGAACATTCACAGACTTAGACTTTTCATGCAGTATATAAGTATATTCATATCGTGAGTAATCATCAATAAATGTGATGAAATATTTTTTGCCACTCCATGATGGAGCATCAAAAGGGCCACATATGTCGGTGTGTATTGACTCAAGAAGCTAAGTGCTTCTTGTGGCTGGTTTCTTTAAAGTATGTTTCGTCTTCTTTCTTTTAATGCAGTCTATGCATACATCTAGGTCACTAAAATCCAATTGAGGAAGAATTTTATTCTTTATCAACCTCATAATTCTTTCTTTGGAAATATGACTTATTCGTTGATGCCACAAGAAAGCATAATTTTCATTAATTGCGCTACGCTTAATGCCTAGACTTTCAACATTAAATAGGGATTTAGAAAATTTTGCATCATGTTTAAATTTATAAAGTGAATCAAATAAAGTACAACTACCATAAAAGTAATCATTTCGGTACAATGAGAAAACACCATGTGCAACCTTAATGCTAAAACCTAAATTGTCCAACCTACTAACAGAAACAAAATTTCTAGCACAGTCAGGTACATAGAGACACCCTTCAAGATCCACATGACTTCCAGTGTCCAATATCAATCTATACGTCCCAATTCCTTCTATTTGTGCCTTCATCATGTTTCCCATGAACAAGTATTGTTCAGGTCCTCTTCTGGGCTGGATTGAACTGAATCCCTGTTTAATATGAGACATATGAGTAGTAGCACCAGAATCTAACCACCAAGTATTATTAGGAACTTCAACAAGATTCATTTCATAGCAAACAAAGTTGTAATGTTTACCTTTCTTGTCGAACCAACTCTTCCTCTTAGGACAATCCATCTTGAAGTGTCCTATTTTCTTACAAAAGAAACACTTATTTTCCTTCTGGATTTGACTTTGAGGTTCTTTCATGAAGTTCTTAAAATTTCTTTTGTCCTTTCTACTTGATGTTCTTTTCCTGCTACTGGCACTTCCAAGACCTACGAGGTTAGCAATTTGATCTTTCATCTTCCTTAATCTCCCCTCCTCTTGAATTAACATAGCCTTTAATTCCTTAAAGTTCCATTTCTCCTTAATGTATTGTAATTCACCTGGAACTGGCTAAATTCAAGATGTAGAGAGTTCATGATGAATTGAACCAAGAACTGCTCATTTACCTCCATTCCTAAGGTCGTTAACTTTTCTGCCAGATTAGACATATGCGTCACATGATCATGAATTGGTTGAGACCATTTAAACTTCTTTGTTGTTAGATCATTCATGAGACTTCCTACAATCGACTTGTCAGCCAATCCCGATTGTGAACACTCCTTAATTTTCTCTATGAATTCCCTTGCTTTCTCTGTCTTAGGCATTGATGGCTTAATACTTTCCGCCATCGTCAACCTCATAAGGTTCAAGCTCAGCCTGTTAGATCGCTCCCATCTCTCATAACGAGAATTTTCAGATTCAGAGCTATCTACCATAATAGCTGAAGGTTGATGATCAGTTAGTATGGCGGAGTCCAAAGCCATTACACCCAGTGTAGAATGGATTTGCTCGAACCATTCACCATAGTTAAGGCCATTAAAGTTTACCACAGAGTTAGCAGATGCACACACATTTGATGAAGCTGCAAGCATTCATACATGTTACCCGTTAGCGCTTTGAGAGTATAATATATATTAGTAACCTTTGGGCAATACTTAGATACAGACACTTTCAGTGATGCTAGTAATAAATACATTTATATTAATCAAATCAAACACTAATCAAATAAGTATGTTATCTTTGGATATACATATTATCGACTATAGCAAAAAATGACCAATTCTTTTCTTATTATTAATTATATTCAGTGATCCACCTTTGGGTGATCTCCTAGAATATAAATACTAAATTTATTGACCGATCAAACTTTTATGTCATTTAGCATCTTAGATATTGATCAATTATAAGTCTATAATGTTTTTTAATATTTATATGTAAAATAACAAGGTCACTTTGGTGACTATCATATTAAATACATATAAAAATTACCCTCTTAAAAAGGAAAAAAATATTTAAATTATGTTAATATTTCATAACACAATTGCTTTCTTAATAAAATGCAGCGGAAGCATTTTAGACTTAACTATTTATTTTATTTCTAATTTTTTTTAAAATAATAAAATAAACTTCAGTTAAGTATCTATTCATTCATGCATTTTCGTGTCATGTTCAATGGTATTGGCGAGAACACCATTATCCAAAACATGACAATGATAACTTAATGCAACTTGATTAATTTAAATATGCATTTATTTTGATAGATAATTCACGTCTATATCACACTAGATAAATTCCCATATGCTAACGGTCATGCATATACTATCAAATTCCAAACATGTAAAGCTTATGGCATCGTATATCATTACGAGAGTGATGTACTTGATTGTGTGATTACATATCATTATAAAATTTTGTATATAATCAAACATTTTTGCACACAGTCAAGTACCGTACTGTTATATACGTTTTATCTCATATGATGCCGTACTTTAATGTCAATTTTTTTAGTGTAATTTCAAAAAATTCCATGAACACTCTTTAAAACGTTGATACCGTATATGTTCATGAACAAAAAGAATCTATTCTAGACTGAAATAATTAATTTATGCATGTGCCTTAATAATAAAAACAACCGTAAACTCTACCGCATGATGCATAACACAAACTCACGAGTGCATTTGTTAACAAAATTCCAGAATCACTTAATCATGTAGGTTAGTTATTTCTAAACAGTTACGAAACAACGCAACTTTCTAATGCATTCTGGAATTTTAAAGCAACGAATTTCTAATGCATTCCAGAACTATTATTATTATTATTAACGCAATGACGATCATGAACACACACTTGATCAATACCAATACGTTTAAGTACTATGACGCCATACGTTTAATAACGGTGAATTAAACAAATCTAATTGGCTCTGATGCCAAATGTTAAGTTATTTTAACACCAAGACCTAATTTAGATTTATCTTAATTCAATCATATTATATTTCTAAAGAATATAGAATGACTAACATTGATCCATGTTTGGATGCAATTTCACCTCTTGATGTTCCCCCTTTAACCTTTTCCTTTTTGGTGATTTCTTTGATGGAAAAGAAATCCCAAAACCTTCCTTAATATCTCTTTTTAATGATCAGTATTATTGTTGTGTGTTTTTTTGGAAAACCCCTTGTTTTTCCTTATGTCCCAATAACACAATGCACAAGGCCTTTTATATTAGTCGAAGGGTTGTGTGTTAAGTAATACAACTCTTCAAAACTCCAACACAACTCTTCATCATATATTATAGACCATCATTTAATAATATAATATATATGTATATGATCATTGAAGTAAAGGTATTTATAAATTAAGGTAAAGTAGAAAGGTTATCAATATACTCATATTCTAACTCATTACTGGAAACTGATCCATCATGGTATCGACTTTTATATTAAAATATAAAAATATTAATATGAACTTAAACTTTATATTAAACCAATAGATACATAGGTCACATAGAATATAAAATATTCTTACATTGTAGGCAAAACCGTTCGTTGTGGTCGTATGCTGCGGAGAGGGCTTGTCCATAGAGGATGTCGTACATTCAAAACCTTATGTCGATCCAAATATTATGGGGAGAGCTACATCATGGAATCGATGTTCATGAAGTTGTTCATCATATCCGTATATGCTAGAGGTAACTGATCATCATATATAGTAGAATATATATTATATGATCATGTAATCGATGATTTGACCAGAGTTAAAAAAAATTATATGAATTTTCAAAATGTTAATAAATATTACAATATTTTATATTGAAATCATTGTTTTGAGAACTAGATAGGACTGGTTGTACCATGACTCACTCTTCTAAGTAGTACCAAAAACCAGATTTGATAAAACCATATCATATTTTACTAATATGATTGATGAAATAACGCCTAAAAAATTACAACAGTAATTTTTTTGTAAACTATCAACAAAGAAAAATGTTTACAAACTTTTGGCTTTAAACATTGTAAACCAAAAGAGATAGACCCCACAGAGAAGTTCTATGAGGCTAAAAGACTAATGCTCTATTTAAAGAGCAGTAGATTATCTACTCTCGGCAAATCGTTTCTCTTCCGTCTGTCGCTGCTCCTCTTCCGTCCGTTGCCATCTCTCTCCCTCCGTCGTCGTCTCTCTCCCTCCGTCGCCGTGTCTCTCCCTCCGTGTTCGTGTCTTTAAGCTTTCACCAAAAATGAGGTAAAAGATGGATCCTTTCATGGGATCTCTTCCTTACTCGTCTCTCTTACTGTTTACTTAACACATTCACTTAATAGTTGATTATGGGCTTTACGTTTTTATCTCGACTTAAAACTTGTGTGTTCATGTCTATTGAATGGGTTACACTAACAGTGTTCATGTCTCAATTGGTTTACATACCTCTAATATCCATTATATTACATAAAGTTGAAAAGCATGTATCTCCCGATTGAAGTGTTTAGTCCAGCACGACGGCTTTGTTTAAAGCTATATGTTACTATTTATAATTTTTTTTCACAGATACCATTGTACCTTCCTTGGGGCCTTGTAAATGGTTCTCTCCCTACATAGCTTCTTCTTAGGCTAATGATAGATGGTTCTTCCCTCCACCAAAAGAACATAGTGTTTTAAGCTATTGAATGGGTTACACTAATAGTGTTCATGTCTCAATTGGTTTACTTAAAGACCTGAGTTTTGAGCTTTGTTCTTAAAATGTTTAAAAATGTAGTTTATGATTGGATGACAATCTACATGTGTTTTGATAATCATGTCTCTATGCTAACCTATTGACTTTGGTGCTTGGTATGAGCTCTCTGAGTTAATGTATTACACCCTTTATTGAATCTGTTTTTGATATTAGTGTTTATGAGTTAATCTGTTAACGTTTATTGATGGCAAATCTCTGTCTTTTGGCATAAGCCTTTATGTAGTATTCAATTGACTTTGTCAAAGTTGATGGACAAAATTACTTTAGTTTAGTTTATTGATGGCATAAGCGTTTATTGATTTTGTCAATATTACTTTAGTTTTCTGATGCATCTTTATTTATTTCTTTTGACTTTACCTTCTTGTTTGATCACTCTTTAATGTGAACATGTGGCATATGTTGGTCGATCTTGGCTGGTGATTATTTAGATACTTATATTTAATCAGAACTTTGTTTTTTATTTATTTATTCTTCACTACCAATTTTTGCTTATATTTAGATGATTATTTAGATGCTTATATGTACTAACTTTATTGTTTTCTTGTTTCAGTATGGACAATGAGGAAGATGTTATGAACTTAAACGATGCAGACTACATGAGTGGGGATGAGTTAATGGATCAAAAATCAGATGAAGATGAAGCAGTAGCAGTGGAGGATACTCTCATGAGTACAGCTGATAACCGCATCAAAAGAGGAGGTAAACGTAGACACTCCAAATGTTGGAAGCACTTTAATATAATAGGAGAGAAGTATCCAGATGGTTCGAATGACATCCAGTGTAAATTCTGCAAACACAACTACTGCTTAAACCTGCGTAGGAGTGGAACCTCAAGTCTTTTGCGTCATATGAAGGTCTGTAGTTTGAATCATTTCCCTGGTACACCTGGAACTGGTAGGAAGATAGATCAGCTTGTGTTTCGTGAGATGATTGCAGTAGCCTTGATTGAGCATAACCTGCCATACTCCTTCGTTGAGTATAGAAGAGTAAGGGAAGCATTGCAATATGCGAATCCTACTATAGAGTTCTGGTGTAGGAAAACAGCTGCTAGCGATTGTCTGAAGATATATGAGAAGGAGAAGCTGAAACTGAGACAGAAGTTGAAAGAAATTCCAGGTAGGTTCTGCTTAACAACTGACCTGTGGAGAGCTATTACAGTTGGAGGGTATTTGTGCCTCACGGCTCACTTCATAGATAGAGATTGGAGTATGAAGTCAAAGATTCTCGATTTTTGCGCATTTCCTCCTCCTCACACTGGTGGTGCTATAGCGATGAAGATAATGGAGTTGCTGAAAGAGTGGGGGATAGAGAAGAAAGTCTTTACAATCACTGTGGATAATGCTTCATCCAATGACAACATGCAGTCCATTCTCAAGAGGCAGTTGTGAAGGGAATTGGTTTGTAATGGAGAGTTCTTCCACGTGAGGTGTGTCGCTCACATATTGAACTTGATAGTTCAAGATGGGCTGAGTGTGATTGATGGAGCGTTGGAGAAGATAAGAGATAGTGTGAAGTTTGTAAAAGTGACAGAATCTAGAGAAAAAAATTTTCAAAGCTGTGTGGAAACGGTGGCCATTGATCCTAAAGATAGAGATAAAGGATTGGTTATGGATGTAGCAACAAGATGGAACTCCACTCATCTTATGCTAGAGAGGGCCATCATCTACAAAGAAGCTTTCCGCAATCTTGGTGAAGTTGAGGCAGCATATCAATTATGTCCAAATGAATTGGAGTGGGAGAGGGCAAAGTTGATCTGTGATTTTTTGGCTCTATTCGCAGAAATAACCAATATGATTTCTGGTTCTTCTTATCCAACAGCGAATCTCTACTTTATGCAAGTTTGGAAGATTGAATGTTGGCTGAGATCAAATGAGTTCACTGGGGATGAAGTAATCTGTGACATGGTGGCTTCAATGAAGCTTAAGTTTGATAAGTATTCGGAGGAGTATTCCGATATCTTGCCATTGCTGTTGTACTTGATCCAAGACTGAAGTTTGCATGTCTGGAATATTGCTTCACAATTTTAGATGCAACCACAAGTAAGACAAAGATCGATCATATTAGGAAGAAGATGAAGAAGTTGTTTGATGTTTACAAGAAAAACACAAAGAAAAACTTGGCTGGAACTTCAAGATCAAACTCTTCAGCACAAAGCACTTTACCAGGATATGATGTAAGCTCCTTACTTACTTTTTATTGAAGTCTGATGTTTACTTACTTTGCTTGTTTCATTGCATTAAGGTCTGAATGTTGTTGTGTTTATTAAGGTGATCATTACTGTTTACATTGAATTTTGCAGGGGTTTTACAATTTCATCTTGCAGAATGTTGGTGGCAGTGGAAAATCGGCCTTGGATAAGTACCTAGAACCGGTTTTAGACATGATAGCTTTCAAGAGTTTGGATGTTCTCTCCTATTGGAGAGACAATGCTAATAGGTTTAAGGAGCTCTCATCAATGGCATGTGACGTTTTGAGCATACCCATCACCACGGTTGCTTCAGAATCATCCTTCAGCATTGGAAGCCGTGTGTTGAACAAATATAGAAGCTGCCTTCTCCCTTCGAATGTTCGAGCACTGATTTGCGCAAGGAATTGGCTAAGGGGATTTGAGTCTTTAGAATGTAAGTTCCTTGATAATTTGAATTTTGGTTATCTTTGTACTTGAAACTCATAATTGAATTTGTTTATGTGATGAATTGGGTTTTGAATCCTTGGAGGAAGTTGGAGAAAAAAATGCAGCTTACTGATATAATGACTTAAGGTTTTGTTGTCGATTGTGTTATGTTTCGGTTGTTATTTAGAGATGAAATGTGATTCTCTTTACTCTTGTTTTGTAGGGTTTATGGACTTGGAGGAAGATGTAAGAGGAGATAAGGAATAAGCTTAGACTTATGTATGAACTTAGAGTTACGAACTTATAAAACTATGTATGAACTTATGATATATGTGGTCTTTTGAACTTATGTAATGTTTTATTTGTGGATTTATGGATGAATTTTAGTTTTGTGAACTTGTATTTTCATTTATAGATTTATAGATTAAAATTCAAAATTTTTTTAAATGGTCCTTAATGGATTCCATGGCAGCCCATATAAATATGGGTGTTTGTGGGTTTGGTCCTTAATGGATATGATCCTTAATGGACATGGTCACTCTATGTCCACAAACAATAAATGGACAAACAGATATGGGCTAATAGACATGGGCTCGCCCATCTGATGGCTATAAGTAGATACTGCCTTTAACCCGCGATAGCAAGCCAACGGAGAGCTGCATCTCCTCCTGCACCTTCATGATCTTGATCCAGCGAAAGATGCATGTTGAACCTCTGATCTGATTGTGTGGGCTAGAACCTGTACTGCCTTCTGCCATTTCTCTCCCTCCATATCCAATATATTACAGCTGGGAATGCCAATTTGAGTAGGGTCGAATCCAGTCCTGATAATAGTCCATGACCAGTAATTCTCGTACCCAACAACTTTGCAGCTAACATAGTCCTGCGAAGAATAGATGATCGCGAGTTTCATCAGGCTCTCCACACAACAGACATGACTTACTTCCTCCCCAAGCTCTCATGCGATCACTAGTAGATACTCTGTTCTGAACCACCAACCATAGAATGAATGATTGCCTCGGGATAGTAAGAAAATTAACTGTAACATGTTTTACTATAATTTAATTTAAAACAAATTCTAATTTACTATATTATTTTATAATATCTAAGTTAAAGCATTGTGATATCTATTTTTTTTTGTATTTTGTGTGCATATTTCTCTTATTTTAATTTTATAGTTTACAATTAATTAATATATGAAAGTATTTACATATATTTATTATTTAATTTTATAACTAATAATATATATATATAATATTATAAATTTATATTTTTGTATAGAAGTTGAAAGTGAACTAATATTAATGTTTAATAATTATGTGATTGTTTTATTATTTAGATATTATTATATTTTTAATATCTTTTCAAAAAACTTCATATTTATATTTTTATAGATATAAGATTTTATTTTATTGCAATTTTTAGAAAAAAATAGGAATACCTTTTCAATTATTTTATTTTAGAAATATTTATTTATATCAGTTGAATATTTTATTTTGATAAAAAATGAAACATATTAAAATGTATAATTAATAAAATAATCCAATTTTAATAATATCACATGAAATTTAGATAAAAGTTGTGTTTTTATTTAATAATATTGATACAAAATAAAGATACTATGTCAATTTGTTTTTAACACAAAGATATTATGTCAATTAAAATATCCTTTGCTACAGAATCGTGTATGGTGGATGATCCAATTAATTAAGCTTTGAGGTTTAGTGATCGATGGGGCCGGGCTTAGAAAACTATAAAAAATTTACTTGATTAAATTTTAATTAGTTTTTTCAAAAATTTACTTAATCAGTTAATGCATTAAAAATTAAATAAACTAAATTTAAGCTCTACTTTTTTTTAAATGATGATTCAAGCTATATTTCTTGGTAATGATCGAACTTTAACAAAAATGATACTCTTTCCATTTCATTTTAATTGTCGTTTTAAATTTGTGCACACAGATGAAGAAGATAAGAACTAACAATATATGAAGTCACTCTCTCTCTAATGTTCTATTTCTCTAACTCTTGTAGACAATTTCGTTATCTCTACTTGCCTCTCCGGACCGGACTGGCGTTGTGAGAGGGCATCCATTGTTTTTCTTTTCCTTTCTGTAGGCTTTATGCATGTCCCTTCTCTCTCTCTGGGTTCTCTCCAGTGGTCATATAGGAGGAGATTTTGTTTTTTATGTGGTTAGCATGTGATTTCAAGGGTCTCTAAGCTTCCACAGTCCAAATTGTGAGGACCGGATCTGGTTACTATGTCCTTAGGCCTTACTTGTTCATAGCCCGTAGATCCATGGTGGTTTGTTGGTTTCTCGTCCTAGTGGTGCGGTGGTGAAAGTCTCTCCGGCGAGAGAGCGAGGCATAGGAGTGAAGTTCTTGCTTCGGGCCGGAACCACCAGGTTTCATGCCTCTCTTCCTATCTTCTTTTGAGGGCGGCATGCGGAGTGTGGATGCAGTTCTCTCTGGTGGCAGTGGAGGCGAGTCGGTTGTGGGGTGTGACTCCGGGTTATCCACACGCCGATTTTGAACCGACGAAGCTGATCTAACCTAAAGCTTCTCTAATAAACCAACGCTTATCTTCTTCTTTTCTTGCTCTCAACTTGACGATGGGCTTAGTCGATGTGGTGGATACTCCGGTGGCGCAGCTCTGGTGCTCATGTTCGGCGGCACGAGTTTCGACTACTTTTGTATCTAGAGACCTAGGGTTTTTAGGGTGGGTTCCATGTATTAGTCTTTTGGGAATTTATTGTTCTTTTTTTTATTGTTCGTTTAATCCAGTCCAATCTTGTACATTAGAAAAAACTCAAAAAAAATAATATGATAACCTTTATAGAAAATCACAGATTAAGAAAATATTTAATTTTATATATTTTCTGAAACACATCATTAACAATGCATTTAATCATATATCAACTAATAGAAAAGTAAACAGAATAATGTAAAAGATTCATACATCATATAAAGTTATTAAACTTTGTATCAAAATTTTAGAACGACCACTTATTTTGTAACAAATATTTACTATATAAGGACAATTAAACTGAAATGGAATGAGTATTCATGAGGACGTTTACTACATTCATTATCTAAGGAAATGAAGACTACCTAAACATTTAAAAGTTGTACTCGTGACTATTTTCTTTCTTTTGGGATTATTAATCTAACGTAATTCAATGATTGATCATATTCGGGCAGCTTTACTTATTTTGGTTATTAAAAGTATCGTTCCCGTCTCTTACTTCAAAAGTGGATATGTTATTTATATTGCTTTCAAGAAATTAAAGGTCAATACAAATTTATTCTAAGAATCCTCCCATAAGTCACTTTAGTGATACAAATTTATTCTAAGAATCCTCCCATAAGTCACTTTAGTGATTTCTACTGACGTGTCGCTCATTAGAGAGCTTTCTAATTAATTGTTATAATTTAATTGATTGATGATTTTTCATATTTTGTTTATTTAATTAAACTTTTTAAAAAAAAACTAATTTTAAAATTACCTAATCTAATATATGTTTCCAAACAAACAATTAAACATCTTAAATATAAATGAATTAACATAATTTATTTATAGAAATAAATTAAATAACATAAATTACATTATATAAGTTGATAATATACATATAAATACATAGGATACTACATAAACAATTAAGATGGAAGTGTGTAACACGATTCATGTAGCATTAGAGTCAAGTTGAAAGATCTCAAAGGTTGAAGATGTACCAGAGATAAATGCTACGAAATACAAAAGAAGCATATGATGTTTGAGGTATCTAATTCACACAAGACCAGACGTGTGTTACACAGTTGGTGTTCTAAGTCGACACATGCAAAATCTAGGTGGTGAGCAGAAGACCGACATCCTTACCAAACCATTAATAAGAATTAAGTTCAAGCAAATGAGAAGCATAATTGGAATTTAAAAAATGGGGAAATTCCTAAAAATGACTCAAAACTTGATTTTAAATGCAACAGTGTACCGAAATTTAATCAAATGCAAAAGTAACCCAAAAGGCTAGTGAAAATACAACAAACTCCTTGTGAGCAAACAAAAAAACTGTATTCAATTTTACCAAAATAACTTTTTCGCGTGAGAGAAGTTTTCTCTGAGAAGACTTCCCTGTAAGTCTCCTACGGAAGACTTCTCTAGAAGTCTTCTCTGAGAAGACTTCCGGACATCTTCCGTGAGTCGTCCAGTAGTCTTCTGAAAGTCTTCTCTGAGAAGACTTCCATGTACGTATTCTCCGGAAGACTTCTCTAGAAGTCTTCTCAAACAATAAATCTTAAAAATAATTTATAAAATTCATAAAAATATTTATATAGAGGAAAAATAGAAATCATGTAACCACAAACATTTGTAAATAATGTAAATTTATATCAACTAAAATTGAATTGTTTTCAACCTAGATGATTTAATGTAGAATGAGTCATGGTATTCATTGGTTTAGGGTTTAGTAACATATGTGATAGTATTGTAGGTAGTTTTAGGCGTAGATTTTGAAATCTATCTTTTTAACTTTTTTTTTTGAATTTGACGAATATGTGTTAGTGATCCTCTAATAAGATGATTTTAAACACTTTCTAAGTTTATTTTATGTTTAAGGAAGTGTTTTTTGGTTAGTTAATTGATTTAGGGTTTCAGAAGACTTCCAGAAGACTTCTCGGGATGTCTTCTAACATATAATGCAGTAGAAGACTTCATGGAAGACTTCACGGAAGACTCTACAATTTTACCGCTTGAATTTCAGTGAAATTCAAATTCCCGCCTAATGGCGAAGTCTTCCGGACGTCTTCCGTGAGTCGTCCAGTAGTCTTCCGAAAGTCTTCTCTGAGAAGACTTCCATGTATGTATTCTCCGGAAGACTTCTCTAGAAGTCTTCTCAAACAATAAATCTTAAAAATAATTTATAAAATTCATAAAAAATATTTATATAGAGGAAAAATAGAAATCATGTAACCACAAACATTTGTAAATAATGTAAATTTATATCAACTAAAATTGAATTGTTTTCAACCTAGATGATTTAATGTAGAATGAGTCATGGTATTCATTGGTTTAGGGTTTAGTAACATATGTGATAGTATTGTAGGTAGTTTTAGGCGTAGATTTTGAAATCTATCTTTTTAACTTTTTTTTTTTGAATTTGACGAATATGTGTTAGTGATCCTCTAATAAGATGATTTTAAACACTTTCTAAGTTTATTTTATGTTTAAGGAAGTGTTTTTTGGTTAGTTAATTGATTTAGGGTTTCGGAAGACTTCCAGAAGACTTCCCGGGATGTCTTCTAACATATAATGCAGTAGAAGACTTCATGGAAGACTTCTTGGAAGACTCCGAGAAGACTTCTCAAGAAGTCTTCCAAACCAAACTCGAACTTAATTTACCTTCAATTTGAAATTAACCGGAAAAAACCAAAATATATTTAACCTAACCTGATAATTTACCGTACATATAAATAGTAGTTTTTCACTTTTCAGTGTTTCAGAAAAAAAAAGTTGGTGAAAACCCTAGCCTCCTCTTCTAAGGCGATTACTGTGACGGTTTCCGACGAATCTCTTCCGACTATCGGTTCCTCTTTATTTCAGATCTGAAACCGTTTGTTTCTCCCCTTGACTTCTTCCTCTATTTCTTTCCTTTCCGACCTCAAGTTGACCCATTTGTCCGTAAGTCTCCCGGAAGTCTGCCGTAAATCTTCATGGAAATCACCCGTAAGTCTTCATGGAAGTCATCCGTAAGTGTTCATGGTAGTCATCCGGAAGACTTCATGGAAGTCATCTGGAAGACTTAATGGAAGTCATCCGGAAGACTTAATGGAAGCCATCTGAAGTCTTCCGTAAGTCTTCCATGACGTCTTCAGTAAGTCTTCCATGAAAGTCTTCCGTAAGTCTTCCATGAAGTCTCCCGTAAGTCTTCGGTAAGTCTTCCATGAAGTCTCCCGTAAGTCTTCGGTAAGTCTTTCGTAAGTCTTCGGTAAGTCTTCCGAAGTCTTCCGTAAGTCTTCCAAAGTCTTCCGAAGTCTTCCGAAGTCTTCCGAAGTCTTCCAAAGTCTTCACAGTCTGTATGTTAGTATAGAACTCTTGGTGTGTTTGTTTTATGTTTGAGATGTTGTTTTATCATTGTTTGCAGACTATACAATGGAATTACCAGTACTCCCGAAGAGGTTGTTCACCCTAGGGGAAGAGCCCATTCCATTGAAGAGCATTGGATATCATACTGATGACCCCAGATTACTTCCTGCTGTAAAGGATGCTCTCCATGCTGATGAATGGGAGGAGCTGAAGAACTCTAGGTTGGGAGTCTTCATAAAGTTCTGGGAGTTGAACTTTGGTTGGGCGTCTAGGCTGGTTCACTATATGCTTTGTTTTCAGCTCGATGTCAAGAAGAAGTACGAGCTGTGGAGTCTCATTGGTTCAGAGCCGGTGAGGTTTTCACTCATTGAGTTCGAACATCTCACCGGTCTTAACTGCGACTATGTTGAGCATGTGGATAATCCTCATGTAGGGCTGACAGAGGAGTTGTATCGGTTCTGGGAGTTGATGGGTGTTGATATCGATTCTGGTCCAAGCTCCCAGCAAATAGTGGCGGCGTGTGGGAGATGTGGACAGTGGTCTCGGGATGACCGCATGAGGCTGGGATACCTAGCCATCTACACAGGATTCATTGAAGGACGAAAGTCCACATCCGCTACACGGGCTAGTCCTGCCAGGCTAGTGATGAATCTTGAAGAGTTTGAGGCCTACCCATGGGGGAGATTGGCGTTTAAGATCCTTATGGACTCTGTGAAGGCTAAGGATTTGACAAAATCTTACACCATTGATGGGTTTATTCAAGTACTCCAAGTCTGGATCTACTTCGCTCTGCCCGACTTTGCTGCGGAGTATGGAAAGCCCATACGAAACAAACCTAGTCCTCCTTTGCTGGCTTATAAGGGGCATAAAGGACGAAAATTTGTCAAAGAGGGTATCTGCACACAGGTATGTCTGATTATTACCAATAGTATGGTAGTGATTATTGTCTCAGTATCTAACTTGATATTCATTACTTCCTGCAGACTCGCGTGGTGAACCTAGTGGTGAAGGAGCTTGGTGAATTGTTCCCTCAGTGGGACAATGATAACACCGATGTGGCAGTTGAGAACCTCGTGAATCTCATCTGTGGTGGTGAACGTAAGATGAAGTGGGGCAAAGAGTGCTGGGCAGACCATGGTACTAAGCCGTGGACCAATCCAAAGGTCATCATTGTCAAGGATGAATCTCTTGAGCTTCCTTTCAAGGAAGAAAGAAGACCCTGGAAGAAACTTCGTACAGTCTCTGAGGCTCCTTCTGAGGCTCCTTCTGAAGCTCGTACTGAGGCTCCTTCTGTTTCGTGGAGTGGGGTTAAGAAAGAAGATCTTGAACAAAGTTTCAAGAACTTGACGAAAGTTATGACTGATGGGTTTGGGCAGTGCCTAAAGGAGATCAAGCTTCTTGCCGATATGATTGAAGCTGTGGAGAAGAAGGTGGGAATCAACCACAATGAAATTCAAGTTTCAGAACCGGATAAAGCTGCGCACGAACTAGGAGTTAGTACTGAAACTCTCCCAAAATCAAAATGAGGAGGAATACTAAGAATAAGAAGTGAAAGTTGTATTTTTTATGGATTTTATTTCATTTGTTGATTGGATGGATGGTACATGTGTTTCATTTGTTGATTGGAACCTTTGGCTAAGTTAATTTTATGTGGATTGAACTCGAATTTGCAGAGTGAGAGTGTGAATGGGAAGAAATCAGGAAGTGTCAACAAAGACACTGACCAAAAACAAATGAGTAGTATCAATGGAAAATCCTCTTGCTCTCTTGAGAGCGGAGTTAATAGATTCAGCTATGTTGCTCATTTTTATATTGTACTTTTCTCCATGACAATGAACCCATGACCATAGTCTCACGTCTGTTTCCTCCAAATATGTTGCCAGTGCCGGGTTAGCATTTCGGATCTCCTCCATGTAGCGGTTAAAGTCGAAGAGTGTATGGGCATAAGCAAGCCTTTAACCAAGTACAATAGATGCTTCCCTTTATACTTTTGGACAATGTTCTGTTGTAGGTGATAATAACATATTCCTCGGGTTGCCCAAGGGAACACCTTTTCACACGCGCTTTTAATGGCTCTATGCCGGTCGGAGACTATCATCAAAGCATGCTGATCAGATACACAACTCCTCAGTTGTGTGAAAAACCATTCCCAAGCATCATCATCTTCTATATCTACTTCCAAAAGCCAATGGAAATATCTGAAAAATTACCATCTTGTACAACTGCAACTAACATAACACCTTCATACTTCCCACTTAGGTGAGTCCCATCCACCACGATGACCCTTCTCTGATACTGAAAACCAGCAATAGAAGCTCCAAATGATATAAATAGATACTTAAATCTATTCTCAGCATCAAGTTCTATACTAGTCTTAGAACCCGGATTTGCTAACGTGATTTGCTCCAAATATGAAGGCAGCCTCTCATACCCTTCTTCTGCTGATCCTCTTACCAATTTTTGAGCATGTAACAATGCTCTGTATGAAGTGGTGTAATCTAGAGTCATGCCAAACATGTTCCTCATTGCATCTTGGATATGCTTCGGATTTAACCCATCAATGATTCCAACGCGATCTATGAAAAGCTGACCAACATACTTCGCAGTAAAATGTTTCCGGTGAGCCCGTCGTTCAGACACAGAACATGTATGAGTCTTCACATACTTTGTTACCCAAAACGTGTTTGTTCCATGTTTCACACTCGCTCTAAGCTTCCATTTGCACCCAGGAACACGACATTTTGCTACAAGTAGAGTTTTAGTGGTCTTGTATATTTTGAAGGAGAATTTATGCTTCACTGTTGTCAACCGCAACTCTGAAACCAATGCCGCTTTACTGATAAAACTCTGGCTGACATAGATATTGGTGTCAACTATCCCATTCGAGCTTTCTCCTTCATTAGCATATGTCTCTTTGAAATTCTCAAAACATATATCTTCTTCCTCTTCCTCTTCCTCTTCCTCATCCTTAACTCTTCCATACTCACTGTAATCTCCAAACTCATCATCCACTTCAGCAACATACTTCTCCTCCTCATAATTTATATTTTGAGGCAAATTATCATCATCTTCCACTTCATTTTCTTCTTCCCCTCCATTTTCTTCTTCTCCTTCAACAGCTAGGTTTCCTTCAGCGTTGGCATCATTAACATTCCTCATCCTGCCTCGGCTTGATACACAAAGACGTACAACATGTGTTTTACTTATCTTGATCAAGTTCTGAACTTGTCTATCACTTGTAACATGAATAGGAGGAGTATCAGGAGCTATTTGTTGCATTAGTGCGTCTGGTAACAAGTAAGTTAAATCCACAACCTCCGCGTTCTTATCCAGGTTAAAATCTTCTACAGCCATTTCAACAAGTTCATCATGTGTAGAACCATCACTCAAAAAAAAATTCTCGCTCCTTTGACATTATCAACCACAAAATCCCAAGAATTATCTTTCACCAACCATTCTCCGTAAACAACAGGTAACTGAAGCATCATCTGAAAAAAATCATATTAAAACACATTAGCAAACACACAACATCATATTAAAAAATGGAGAAGACTTCTTAAGAAGTCTTCCGTAAGTCTTCTCACGAAAGACTTCTTAAGAAGTCTTCTACGTTTAGCTAGGAACATTAATAAACATAAAAAGTTTGTAACCTCATAATTATCATCATTTTAGTTATGAATTTCACTCAGGAGCCCCAATATTGACTAATACACATTAATTAACAAGAAAATATTAAAAATTCATTTTGAGTTTTGAGAAAATTGAAGTTTAATAAAGATTGACGTAGAAGACTTCTTAAGAAGTCTTCCCTGGAGAAAACTTCTAAAGAAGTCATCCCAGAGAAGACTTCTAAAGAAGTCTTCCTTTACGTCATTTTCACAATTGTAAATTTACGAAGGAAGACTTCTCTAGAAGTCTACTCTGTAGAAGACATATTAGAAGTCTTCCTTTGTAAATATTGGCTTACTTTTGATTTTGAAAAATTCGCGAAATTCCCAAGAAGACTTCCCTGGAAGTTTTCTCGGATAAACAGGTTGGTTTTGCAATTGACCGAAATTTGTCAGAAATTTGACTTCTGTAGAAGTCTTCGGAAGTCTTCTCAGCGTCGCCAGAAGTCTGTTTGGGTTACTTTTGCGATTGAGAATTAATAGCAAAACATTAAATATTAATGAGAAAACTTCTCTAGAAGTCTTCTGGTGGTAGACCTCTTAACAAGTCTTCTCTCGTTACCAAATGTTTGACCAGAAACTCGGAATAAAACTTGAGAAGACTTCTAGAGAATTTTTCCAGCGGAAGACTTCTAGAGAAGTCTTCTTTTTAATATTTAATGTTTGGCTATTAATTCTCAATTGCAAAAGTAACCCAGGCAGACTTCTGACGACGCTGAGAAGACTTCATGTTATAGAAAAGAAGACTTCCCTAGAGACTTCCCTAGAAGTCTTTCGCTGGAAGACCTCTAGGGAAGTCTTCTACAAAAGTCAAAATTTCTGAAAATTTTTGGTCAATTGCAAAACCAACCAGTTTATCCGAGAAGACTTGTAGAGAAGTCTTCTCGGTTTTCCTTGTTTTTTTTTTGTAATCAAAGGAAAGTTAGAAGACTGCTGGGGAAGTCTTCTAGTCAAAACACGCAAAAGGTCAATTGCAAAACTAACCTATCCATTGACCAGAAGACTTCTCTAGAAGTCTTCTTCGCGAACAAATCTGAAAAACAATATTGATTTCATACCTTGGACCGTCAATGACTTGCTTAGGCTTCTCCGAGCACACAAAACTTCAATACTCAAGATACCAATCCGTTACTCTATGAACATTACAAAGTTTGAAATAAAAATCTTGGGTTTTTTGAATGATTTTTTAAGGAAATTGAAAGACATGTGGTTTGAATGCACAACAAATGAGATAGTAAGAGAAAAATTCGTTTTTTTTGTCATTAAGACCTTCAAATTGGTTGTTCATGGTAGTTGGGGGATTGATGGCAATGACAATGTTGTAAATATTTGGTGAAGATAAGGATGATAGAGTAAAAAACGTATTTTAAAAAAAAAGCAATGACATTTTTTGTGAATAACTCGAAAATTTAGGGTGAATAAGGCAAATAAAAGTTCCAAAAAATGTTGGGTTAGTTTTGCATTTGAGTTGAAATTTTGAGTCACTTTTGCAAAACACCCTTAAAAAAATTGATCTCCCTAATTCAAGTTGGAATTAAGGGGGTGATTGTTGGATAATTTTAAGTTTGTGAAAACTTAACATATTAATAAGTGTTTAATATGTTAAGATAAACACAAAAATAAAATCTATAATAGGAAAATGAAGTTTTCTATTTATGTTGGGTTTTGTTTTCATGTCCCACATGTTAAAGATAATTGTTTTCACTAAAAATATAAGTATAATGGAAAGATGTTCTATAAAAAATAAGAAAATAGATCACAAAAGATCTAAAAAAAATAGATCATGAGAGATCTAAAAAAACATTAAAAATTTTAGTTTTGAAAAATTTCTAAAATAATAATAAAAAAATTTATAATTCTTTCGTGTTTCTAGAAACATGTGGAAATGAAACTCGCCACTTGATTAACGGATTATAACACGTCACTTTGTAAGTTTGTGGAACTATTGTAGTAGAAACATTTTAGTGTTCGATTCACGACAAGAATAATTAGGAAATACTTTAGTTTAGTTTCATTCAAAAAAAGAAGAAGAAAATACTTTAGTTAGAGGTATTTCATTTCCCACGCCGTTTCTAACATTCTTCTAATCATTAAATTATGGTCCTATTTTTATCTATTATTAACAAGTCATAATAAAATCACTTAAAAATTAGTTAATATGACATATTTGATTATTTATATTAATAATAAACTAAATTTAAATTTTACTTTTTAATTATAACAAAATCTGTTAAGAAATTTTTTATCAAAATCTTACTTCAAATTTAAATATTTTTTAGAAAATACCACATTAATAAAAATTTTAATTAGCAATATAATATTATTATAAATCAATGTTAACTAAGATTTTATTATAAAACAAGAAAATAAAAATTATATACTTTTTTATAAATATATTATGGAGTATATAAAATAGCAGTGCTACATGAATTAAATATGATAAAATTATATTAAATATGTAATTTTTTTTAAATTTCTAAATTTTTTCATTTAAATAAATTATCAATCATCATTAAAATGGGTAAAATACGTAAACTCTATAATATTTGTATACAAAATAAATGTATCCACATAGGTTAAACTTATATATATATATATATATATAACTTTTTATTTATTTTAAAACTCTCAACAATATATTATTTAAAAATGTTTGTATACAAAAATATAATAGTATATAATAAACTTTAGTTCATATACTATTTAAAAATATTTTATTAGAGAACTATAAAATTTTAGTAATTCATTTAAAATATTAATGACAAATACAATTTTAATTTTAAAATTATTTTAATTTTAATTATAACAAAATCTATTGATATTTCTTTTTCAAAATAGTACCAAAAATTCTAAAATTTTATTTATAAAATACTAGATTAGATGTAGTCACAAAAAAATCAAAATTCATTTAATATTCCAAATTCAAAAATAGTTGTGTAATTTTACAAAATTTTCTTGACAAAATATAAAATTTTTAAAATAAATATATAAACTCAAAATCATAATATTGAAAATTTAAAAAAGATAAAATCATAGATGATAAAAATGACTTTTTGAAATGCACTACGAAAAAATATATTTATATATGTTGTAAAATTAAAGTAATCTAATATTTCAAAGTCTTAATTTAAAAAAAATCTTAATATCATAACATCCAAAAATATCCTATATCAATAAAAGTTACTAAAATAATATGATACATACTACTATGTATTAAATTTACTAAATAAATAAGGCTATATTATTTAAAAAATAGTTTTTTACTTATAAATCCTGTAAAATACTAAAATGATATATGTTAAAGTATATTTTCTTATACACAACATGTAAATAGAAATGATCTTAACTATATTTAATAAATAAAATTTAAAATATATTATATGTAAAATGTATAAATTAATGAAAAAGCATATTATGAAAAGGTTCTGTATTTGATTATTTCATATGGTTATTTTATTGTACCTAACTCAAAATATATTAGTAAGTAATAAAAATTAGTAACAAAATATTTTTTTAAAACAAATCATAATATATTAATAATATTGAATAAGAAATATAAACAATAATATTATAGATTTACACAATATATAACAATAAAATAAAATTTTATATTTGTAATAATATCTAATACATTTATAAAATAGAAAAATATCCGCACGGGCGTGCTGGTTAAAATATAGTTGTTGTTTAAAAAACTGTCCATTTTTTCTCTCTAATAATATGTTAAGGGTATTGCTAGACTTGAATTTAAACACGATAGACGATAGTACATATTGGTGTATGGTCGGTGGTTCACTGTTTTGCTATGTATTATTGACCACGATTTTTTCTCAAATCAGAACTAACAGAAAGCATATAACTTTGTAGATACTGGGAAAAATGCCAAAAAAATATTCAGTGTTCAGTATAGAATTTGTGTGTATTAACTGTTAACCGTCCTTTTTTGAATTAATTCTATCAATTCAATTGGTACAGCGTATTTAATTTACGCCTGCTACTCTTACTATTGAATAGAAGCTTGTTACCATTTCTCAGGTAAGTCAGTAAAATAAATTATTTCTAAAATTTGATCTTCCTAATTTTAATGCCATGAGAAAGGTGTGAAAGACAAATTAACCATGGAACTTAACGTTTTGGACCAAAATGTGATCATATATTAAAGAAAACATGTCCTTCGAATATTCCTTAAAGCCACATGGAACAACATAGCTAACGTGTACTTGTTTCTCTGACCAATCTTTTTTTTTTTTGATAATTGTAATCTGTCATTGTTCAATTGAAAATGCATTCCATCAATAGAGAGCGAAACACTTCACACGACAAACATTCAAAAGCAAAGTTCAACACAGAAAACAATAACACGATTTGAAAAAGAAAGAAAGAAAGAAAGTTACAACAACATTAAATCATTTCTTATTATTGTTTCCTTTGCCTCATCCTCCTCCGGAAGGAGCTGCTCCTGCAGCTTGAGCAGCCTTCTTTGCCGCCTTCTCTTGCAATGCTTTTGCATCCCTTTCACGGCGTTGCTCTGGAGTTAGACCGTCATCTTTGGTCTTTCCCTTGCCTCCTGCACGAGCTTGAGCCCTTTCACGGTCTCGCTCTCTCTGGCTTCCTCGTGAACCAAAAAAGCCCGAGTCATGGTGAGCTTAGCAGAGAAACTCCCTCGTAGCAGCGAACAAGAGATCTGGAGAGAGATCTCTCCCTTACAGAAGCCAAAGGCCAAGAGACAATATTTCTCTGACCAATCTCTTCTTTAGTTTTGGGCCTTTTGGCTTATATAAAAAATTAGGGTAGGTCAGGGCTTGGCACAAAATCTAATTCACTTTTTTCGGTTTTGGGTTGCATAGTGTTGTTATTGTTGGTAAGTTTAGGCAGTAATATTTTATTGTAACTACTATTCGTGAAATGGTTCTGATGTTATTTATTAATTTTGTTAAAACAACTGGAATGCCTTGTGAAGACTAACAATACTCATGCCTTATGGAGGCTGACGATACTCATGTGGAAACCTTATCAACGTTTTGTGCGTTATTAACATTACCAAGCTTCATACAATTATTTACTTGGTCAATCCGAAGTATGCAAATGTATTACGGTAAAAGACTTTTGAATGTCACCAAAAGAAAAGGAAAAATATGAGAATTGTAAACTACATTTTGTAAATGCATAGTTTGCAATCTGAACTAACAAAACCAAGTGAGTTTTATATGTAGAATCAAGTAGCATGAAAAGAAATACTACACAAAATATAAAGGACATAGAATACTTTTAAGAAAATTTGTAACATTGGATTGGGTGGGTTGGGTTCTTGAGTCCAACACATGGATGTTGGATCTCTCGGATAATAGCTATGACAACTTCATTTGGGCCATTAATTATTCTGTAAAGTCTTTGCACCATCTATACAACTTCATCTTCCAACACTCATGCAACTGCAAATAAACCGATTCTGGAAAAAAATCAAACTGAGAATCCTTTTTCTGCAGCTACTCTCAACGCTTCTAATTATGTTCCATTGCCTTCAAACACTTCTGTCCCTTCCTTTTTTGCCTCAACCTCTTCTCCTCTTTGCCCCCTGCTCAGGAAAAACATTATTAAAACTTCATCGAGTCCTATTACCATTCCCTCTCCCTAAATCCTTCATACCATCAATCAGCTATTATTGCTTTTTTATCCATGAACCTCGCCTCCCCTCCTAGCCCTCTGATTAACCAAAAAAGAGACCTCGCCTTAGCTCCACTCTCCAAAACTCTCCCTCCTTTACTGCCCAATTACATTTTTCTCTTCCTCAGCCCCTCTCATCCCTCCTCATAACCCTTTTAAAAACTCAACCTTGACCTTAAACCCTTTTTCTGTTTTGTCTTCTCATGATACTCTTCATTCTGAATAGTCCAATGACTAGCCTCTATGAATACTAAAACTTTTTTTTTGGAATGTCTGAAGATTGAATGACCCGGAAAAGCATGCCCTTTTTTGCCAATGGCTTGCGAGTCACCAGCTCGCTTTTTGGTACTATTCTGGAAACTCATATAAAAAAATCATAACCTTAAATCATGCTGCCGATGAAGATGGTCGCATCATTGTTATCTGGAAGGACTTTGTCTATGTCCATACCCTGCAACAAACAAGACCAATAGTGACTTGTGAAGTTAAGTTTTCAGGTACTTCACCTTTTTTCTACACTGCCATTGACGCCTCAAATGAAAGATCATAGCGTACATACATGTGGATGGAATTGTTGAGCACCTTCCAAGCATTCTCTTTCAATAATGTCCCTTGGATGTTGGGAGACAATTTTAATCAGATTGTACACCACTCAGAACATTCTCATGCTGAGGTTAACTACCTCTCTTCTAGCATGGTTGAGCTGAAGGACTGCCTTAATCAAATGTGGTTGTTTGACTTGCGTTACCAAGGGTTACTCTTCACGTGGTTCAATAAGCAACCATATTCTCCTCTAGCCAAAAAATCTTGACCGCTTTCTCATCAATAACTAACCTCTTCCCCAATTACTCTCCTTCTTCCTCCCCGCCTTAACCTCCGATCATTACCCCTGTCTCGTTGACCTCGCCTACAAAACACCTTCCATTGGCACCCAACCTTTCAAATTTTATAACTACCTAGCCAAACACCCAAGTTTCACCAAGTAGTCTTGGAAGTGTGGACACAAGCCAGAAACATTGCTTGGAACCTTACCGCTTTTTGATGGAAACAAAAACATATAAAGAGAGATTTAAAACATCGTACAAATAAATTTTCTCACAGATCCAATTGAGAGTAAGTGAGGCTGACTGTTTTTTGCAAGATGTGCAGGTTCAGGCAATGCAGTCACCCTCTACAAAGCTGTTCAATCTGGAGAAACAAGCCCTTCAACGATGGAATTTCCTGCGAATGATAGAGTAGTATACTTTAAAAAACAATCTCGGATCAATTGGCTCAAAGTAGGTAACCAAAATATGACGTATTTCTTTCGTATTGTCCAATGGGAGACTAGACTTCGTAGAGAGTCTAGTAGATCATGGGCAACTAGACGTTGCATGTCTAGTTGCCCACGAGTGACTGGAATTGGAAGCAACGTGGTTGTTCTTTCGATTGTACATCTTGATTCGTTGATCGAGATGATATGGGTAGGTTGACGAGGAGTTCGGATGTGACGATTTCTTGTTTTCTTTTTACTCGAAAGATAGATAACGTTTCCGCGGTAATGTTTAGGCATCGATTCCATCGTGATCATTTTTGACCCCAACAATGTTTGTGGTTGAAATCAATGGCTAAAATGATCTGTTAGCGAAACCAGTTTTTTTAAAGTTAATAAGATTGGGGATACGTTTTATGAAGGTTGCCTACGTACTCTTGTCGAAGGGATCAAGCCCTTCGTAGTTCGTCTTGGCGTTAAGATTCTTACAACCTATTTTTCTGTGAGACCTTTATGGTTTAGTTATGTGTCGTGTAGAAATTATTGAACATGTAGCTGCGATGACATTGTATATTGGACCTTTGTCAGCCTTGAGACTAGCTTTGTAGGCTGTTTGTTTTGTATTTATGAAGTCATGGATTGTCTTAACTAACTCTCGTTGTATCTATCAACTTAGCTCAGTAGGATTCAGATCAGGAAATCAGTCATTTATTCCATTTATTCTAAGATCATTTTCTAGTGAGAAATTAATAGAACAAGCAATAAGAACAATCTTGTGAAGGAGACAATGGATTACCCTAGCAGATCTATCAATCATGATTTCATAAAAATCTTAGATATTCTCTAGATCTAATAAGTGGATTACTTAGAAATAATAAAAAGAACACAAATCATTATCTGAAATAATTGCATAAAGATAAAAAGGTAAGAAATACTA
The DNA here is from genome assembly GCA_905132885.1 of Moricandia moricandioides. Classification (NCBI taxonomy): domain Eukaryota; kingdom Viridiplantae; phylum Streptophyta; class Magnoliopsida; order Brassicales; family Brassicaceae; genus Moricandia; species Moricandia moricandioides. The sequence continues at coordinate 59,152 of CAJHQQ010002481.1, forward strand.
GAGTTTCAATCAATCTCTAAAGGAGTTTTGATATTCTCTCCAAAACCTCTCTAAGAATAAAATAAATCTTAGCCTAAATAGTGGTGGCATAATGGAATTAAATAAGTTTAACATGTCTAGGATTGTTTTTAAATTAATGAAACTTCTAGGCAAAAGTGCATTCTTGAAATTTTGTCGGTCTCGCCACTTCGCACTAGCGTCGGTCAACGCTCACATCGTATCTCGACTATCCGCTATGCACAGCTACTGTCACTTCCCGGCCAGCCTGCATGTGGGCTTTTTGTTTTTTAATTAATTTGAACCAAACCCCATCTTCTCCCTTCTTTTAATCCAGGCCCGTGTAGTAAGCCCTAGGGTTTCCACCTCCTTCTCTTATAAAAAGAAGTCTTCCCTTTCTCTTCTCTCCCATTTAGAAATCACAGTGAAACCCTGCAGAGTTCTAAAGAGATCTTAAAACCCTAGCCGTCAAGGTTTCTCTTTTTATCTTCTTTATATTTCTATCATGGTTGACCTCTCTCCACTCTCTCTCTCTCGCATGCGTTTCTCTCTATAACTCCTTGAAGTTTGTCATTTTCTGCAGGCCGAAGCTAAGCCATCGGAGATCCCTATCAAGCCGATCTCTCATGTTTTCTAGATCTGTCTTGTCTTCTTTCTAGATCAGGTCACTAGTGAGGTAAGGAACCCTAGATTCTGTTTTCTCCATCTCGTTCTTCTCTTTTATCTTGGATCTCTCATCCGGGGTCTTTAGGTGGTAGTACCTACAGGTTTCCTTGTATATATGGTTCGTGGGAAGCCGTAAGCTTTAGATCTATTTCTTCTCTCTTTTCCATTCGCAGATCTAAGGCCAAGCTAAGGACGGATGTGATCTCTTCTTCCTTTTTTCATTATCACTTCATAGTAGGAGTTTCTATCTAAATAATTCATACCTATGTGTTATATATAAGCATACACGTAGTTGTTTGTTAAATGAACTATATCAAATATATAATGTATTGTAATGTGTGAACATCTAGATCTATTCCTAGTTGCTAAATTGAATATGGTTGAATGATGTTTGAGGATTGTATGTGATGATTGTATTGATTGGGGTTATGGTATATGTGGGTGATGTGTATGTAGATGGTGTATATTAGTTAGAGAAAGGCATAAGGCCTATCTGTGCCGGTGAAGCCGCGTGAAACGTGGTGGACGTACGTATGTCTCGGGCGTTACATCGTTTATTGTTGGATCATGTGGCAATCACTTGAGTTGGGATGATTCATCGCCGGAGCGGGCATGCGGCGAGCCTGTGTGTGAAGTAAGAACGTATTAGCGTGATGTCGTGGAGACAACATGAAACGTATGAATATGGTGGCGAATCATGTGAGAAATGAATTCGGTAACATGATTGTGTGAAGGAGTGGAACTCACAGAGTCAGCGTGATGTCAAGGAGACAACGTGATGTGGTGAGCTCTCCCGCGACAACGTGAGGAACGCGGGGACTGAACGATGGTGGCGTGGGTTCTCAAGATGGCAACGTCGGGTTTATCCTCGTTTCTTGTTGATTGTTCTTGTTTTATTGGATGTTCTAGGTAGAGCTTTTGTTATGTTGTGTTGTGAATGTCGGGTGATGATTTCGGGGCTCATGGAGCTTCCCTTACCGAGCTTTTGTCAAAATGTTCCTCCTTTTTTTATTTCAGTTTTAGCTTATATTGGTGGGTATTCGTCAAAGACATCCTCGGATCCTAAAGACACATTGTTTCAGCCTTGTGGTTGGAGACAAGTGTCATGATATCACCGAACATTTCATATATGTTGGGTCGGGGTGTCACAAATGGTATCAGAGCCCATGAAAGACTCTCTAGGGTTTCCACCTCCTTCTCTTATAAAAGGAGCATTCCCTTTCTATTCTCTTCCATTTAGAAATATGAGCGAAGCCCCTGTAGAGTTCTAGAGAGATATGAAAACCCTAGCCGTGAAGGTCTCTTTTCTCTATATTTCTATCATAATCTACCTCTTTCCACTCTCTCTCTCTCTCTCTCTCTCTCTCTCTCTCTCTCTCTCTCTCTCTCTCTCTCTCCTCTCTCTCTCTCTCCTCTCTCTCTCTCTCTCTCTCTCTCTCTCTATCCCCCTCTCTCTCCCCCTCTCTCTCCCCCTCTCTTCTCTCCCTCTCTCTCTCTCCCTCTCCTCTCTTCTCTCTCTCTCTCTCTCTCTCTCTCTCTCTCTCTCTCTCTCTCTCTCTCTCTCTCTCTCTCTCTCCCTCTCTCTCTCCCTCTCTCTCTCTCTCTCCCTCTCTCTCCTCTCTCTCTCTCTCTTCTCTCTCTCTCTCTCTCTCTCTCTCTCTCTCTCTCTCTCTCTCTCTCTCTCTCTCTCTTCTCTTCTCTCTCTCTCTCTCTCTCCTCTCTATCTCTCTCTCCTCTCTCTTTGTCTCCTTGATGTTCACCCATTTGCCGCTGGCCGGAGCCAAGCCATCAAAGATCCCTATCAATCAGATCTCTCTTGTTTTCTAGATTTGTCTTGTCTTTTTTTCTAGATCTGGTCACTCGTGAGGTAAGGAATCCTAAATTTTGTTTTCTCCATCTTGTTCTTCTCTTTATCTTGTATTTCTCATCTGGGGTCTTTTGGTCGGTAGCACCTACCCGTTTTCTTGTAGATTTGGTTTGTGGAAAGCCATAAGCTTCTGATCTTTTCTTCTCTCTTTCGCCAAATATAAGGCCAAGGTGAGGACGGATGTGATCTCTTCTAACTTATTTTCATTATCGCTTTCATAGTATGAGATTTATATCTAAAATATTCATACCTACGTGTTATCTATAAGCATACACTTAGTTGTTTGTTAAATGAAAATATATATATATATATATATATATATGTATTGTTTTGTAATGTGTGAATATCTAGATCTATTCATAGGTTGCTAAATTGAATATGGTAGAATGATGTTTGAGGATCGTATGTGATGATTGTATTGATTGTGGTTATGGTATATGTGGGTCATGTATATGTAGATGGTGTATATGAGTTAGAGGAAAGGCATAAGGCCTATGTGTGACAATGAACGTGGTGGAAGTATGTATGTCTCGGACGTTGCATCGTTTCTTGTTGGATCATGTGGCAATCTCGTGAGTTGGCATGATTCATCGCCGGAGTGGGCATGCGGCATGCCTGTGTCTGAAGTAAGAACGTAGTATCGTGATGTCGTGGAGACAACGTGAAGCGTATGAACATGGTAACGGATGACGCGAGAAATAAAGTCGGTAACGTGATTGCGTGAAGGCGTGGAACTCACAGATTCAGCGTGATATAGTGGAGACAACGTGATGTGGTGAGCTATCCCGTGAAAACATGAGGAACATGGGAACCGAACGAGGGTGTCGTGGTCTCATGTCGGAAATGTCGGGGTTTAACCTCGTTTCTTTTTGATTATCTTGTTTTACTGGATGTTCAAGGTAAAGCTTTTGTTATGTTGTATGGTGAATGTCAGGTGATGATTTTGGGCTCATCAAGCTTTCCTCACTGAGCTTTTGTGAAAATATTCACCACTCCTCCTTCTTTTTCATTTCAGGTTCAGCTCATATTGGTGGGTTTTTGTCAAAGACATCATGGGATGCTAAAGACACATTGTTTTAGCCTTGTGGTTGGAGACAAGTTTCATGATATCGCCGACCATTTCATCTATGTTTGGGTCGGGGTGTCACAAGTGGTATCAGAGCCCATGAAAGACTCTATAGTCCTAACCTAGAGGATCAGTCTCGGCTCAAGCCAATATGAATCGAACAAGTTCCTAATATCAACCTTAATGGTTGAGTTTTTCCCGGGATCCTTTCGGAATTTTGGGGTGAATTCCCAGTTAAGTGGGGGAGAGTTGTCACATCCCGGGCCGCCGGTATGTGGGCTTCTTAGTTTTTTTTTCAATTAATTTGGACGAAAGGTCATCTTCTCCCTTATTTTAATTCAGGCATGTGTACTACACCCTAGGGGTTTCTAACTCCTTCTCTTATAAAAAAGGAGAATTCCCTTTCTATTCTCTCCCATTTAGAAATCAGAGCGAAGCCATTCAGAATTCTAGAGAGACATTAAAACTATAGCCGTGAAGGTTTCTCTTTTTCTCTTATCTATCTTTCTTTAATAGTCTACCTCTCTTCCCTCTCTCTCTTTGTCTTGCTCGCATGTGCCTCTCTCTCTCTCTCTCCTTGATGTTCGCCATTTGTCGCAAGCCGGAGCCAAGTCATTGAAGATCCCTATCAAGCCGATCTCTCTTGTTGTCTAGATCTGTCTTGTCTTCTTTCTAGATCTGGTCACTGGTGAGGTAAGGAACCCTAGATTTCGTTTTCTCCATCTTGTTCTTCTCTTTTATCTTTTATCTCTCATCCACAGTCTTTTGGTGGTAGAACCTACCCGTTTTCTTGTAGATTGGTTCGTGGAAAGCCGTAAGCTTCAGATATGTTTCTTTTACGGCTTCAGATATGTTTCTTCTCTGTTTTCCATTCGTAGATCTAAGGGTAAAGTGAGGATGAATAGGAGATTGCTGGATCTATCTCTTAGTGCTTGATAGAATTCTAGAACACAAGTGAATAGATTATGGATTATCTAGGCTTTCGTTCCACTTTCTTCTCCCATCAATATATCTGCTATTTAAGTCATTGAGATTAAGGCTAGTAGTTCTGATTAAAAGATAATATTAGACTAAATCTTTACCTCATGGACATCGTTAATGAAGCTCGTGCCGATGATTGGTTAGACTTATGAGACATTCTTACACATTGAGTTGTTTTTGTTAAATTAATATATCAATATAACCAATAAGATAGGTATAGGGCAAATTAAA
>CAJHQQ010002482.1:0-63949 GCA_905132885.1 Moricandia moricandioides
AACCTTTGAATCATGCATTGTGAATAGGTATTGCATTAGAAAACACAAAAAAATATTTTGAAATTTTTTAAAAGCAACAAAAGAAGCATCTAATTGCATCTTTAGGATTGAGTCTAGAAACATATAGATTGCATTCATGCATTGGGATAAAACCATGTAAAGAACTCATGTAATGAACTAATGTGATATCCTTCTCAATCATAATAAGTAGCTTAAGTATCTTTTTGATAACTTGTAGACTTCGAGCCTTGAAACTTCTCTTGAAACTTGTTTAATTGATGAAGTTTGCTTGCACTTGAAACCAACTCCAATCTTACTTGAGCTAATGAACCTAATATATATCTTTTTGTGGTCTCTTGTTGTGCTTGATCATGGCTACCTGATGTAGCTTTTATTATGCACTCTCAAATTAACCCTATAAGCTACTTTTTACTCTCTCAAATAATAGGTTCAGTTGTAGTACTTAGGGATCGAATCCACAGGGAGAGTGGACATACAATAGACTATAGATGTTTAGATTAAGCTAGGCAAACGGTTTATTAAAGAAGTACTAGTACACTAGTAAGCAGGTGATGGGTTTGATAACAATAAGATGAAATAACTAGGTCTAGGGATTTATCAATCAATAGATTCAAAACAAAAATCAAGGATGCTAAGGGTTTTATAGATCAAAATCTAGAAATCGATTCAATAAGCAAGTAATCCATCTCTCGCATGCAATTACTAATTAAATGCCTAAGTTCTATGTTCCAGCTCTCGTATGCAAACAAGGATCGAGCGTTGATTGATACCAATGATTGGGTATCAATCGATACTACCTTAGACAAACATTAACACACATATCGATAATGTTCAACTAGATCCTAGACCAACTCTCGTATGCGCCTAGATATCTAATCCACACAGGGCTCGGGTTTCGTTAATTAATTGCACTCTTGTGCCTCTCAATTGTCCTATGATTCTAGGTTCAAGCAATCAGTCACACTCTCGTGCGATTCCACTACTCTAGATCCTAGTATTACAAGCCACCCTGGTGTAGAGATCTACTTAGACATGGAAGCAATAACACAAATCATAGTCTGAATAAATAATAGATATATAAATCAATATAAAACCAAAGGAGTTCCAATCAATATCTGAAGAAGAATTGATCTTCTCTCCAAAACTTAAGACAATAAAATAAAGCTTAGCCGTCAACAATGGCTTAGAAAACTATATAAATTAGGTCTAAACTCGTGCATGGGTATTCTGGTAACTTTCCATGACATATGGGCTTAAGTAGGCCATAAAACAAGTTGGGTATGTCTTCTGGGACCACCATCGATTGATGGTAAGGCTGTTCTGTCTATCGAAACTCATTCATCCCCTCGACAGCTTCCTCTCGCGAGGCAGACATACCACTCTTCAGTAAATCGGGGATAACTTTAGATCTAACCATCCGATGGACCTCAAACCTGTGGCATTAGAAATTTAACTCAAAGATATATCTTATGTCAAAATATCAGCTCAATATCACCGCGGGAGGTCTCCATCCATAGATCAAAATATGACGCATCTGCACAGTTTTGCATCTCTAAAAGCTCCAGAATCACAAAAGTTCTCCAAAACGTACATGAACCTGTAAATACTCTAAAAAATACTCCAAACACATATAATAGACTCTAAATAGGTCTGATATCATGGCACAATAGTAGCAAATATCAGGCCCTATCAACTCCCCCAGACTTAACCTTTTGCTTGTCTTCAAGCAAACAAAGCCTGTGAAAGAAGTTTTAAAAAAGCGAAGACTCACATAATGTCTAAGTATAATTGTCACCTACTTTTTTGCAACCATATCCTATCAATCAATCAAAGAGAAACTTTATATACTCTATCCTAATATAGCAACCAATTCCATTCTACCAACAACTTAGCGAATACTAGTTTGACTCGCCCCTCTACTGAATTCATTTCTTTGCATAAAATGAAAGTGCAGGCTTTACCTTGGGAGTATCGATCAAGGGATATCTAGACTCTTACCTCTGCAAGTATCTGAACATACATGTAGTCTTCTCCAATTCCTTTCCTCTCTTCTCTTCTCTTCTCTTCTCTTCTCTTCTCACTTCTTCTTAGTCAATGTCTCCCTTCTTTTGAGGGTATCATTTTATTTTTTTAATTGACTGAGATATTTGGATAGGCTTCCATGAATCAAGCCCTAATGGTTTTTGCCACCAGATCATGTTCACTTCTTTTTGACCTTTATCACTTTCTAGAATCATATGAATCAAGTTTTAATGGTTGTAGCCACCAAATCATGTTCGATCCTTTTTATTCTGAAGGGGAGAGAGAGGGGAATCAGAAGCACACAAACTTTTACCTTCCAGACTTGCAGAAGGAATCCGATCCAATGTATACCAAATCCCAAAGCAAGAAAATAATGTCAGGATTAGTGTTGGAAATCAGTTTCGGTTCCTCCAAACTTTCTAAGCAAATTTGATATAGTGGCAAGATGATCCACTTTGGTATTTCTAGTAATCTCTGCAAACAACCTTCTAAGAATGATGCTAAAGTGTGGTTAGTCAATAATAAATCTTGATCATAGTCCTCTTCTTGACTCAATAAAACTTTTTGAAAAACTTATATAGATAGTAAATAAAACTCAAAAACAATAAAATATCATTAGCGAACCTCTCCCAGACTTAAATTACATTGTCCCTAGTGTAATCTGTCCCGGATCGGTTAGGAAAAATCAAATCATAAGTAAATAGCTTAAGTAGAAAACTCGATACCTATCTCTGTAAGAGGATGTCGATCGATGGTAGTCATGTGTGGTCGATCGATGGCCGCGATCCAGTGTCGACCGATTGTGCCTCTATGGTGTCGATCGATGGTGGACTCAAATATTCTGTAAAAATAAAATAAAAGTCAAAATAAATAGTAGTATAAGTGAAACCTAAATAAAAACTTACTAAACAGTGAGTTGCCTCCCACTAAGTGCTTGGTTATAGTCTTAAGCTCGACGTTTTGGAATTCTGATTCAGTCTGTATGGGAAGGAGAATTTGCTACAGAACAACTCTCAGTGTCCCTCTTCCTCATTTTGTTGATGCTGTTGATAAAAGCTCTTGCAGAAGCTTCCCCTTTGTCTTTCATCTCTGGATCACATAGTACCCTGACCTTGGTAAAAGGTTGCATACTTCCTTTGCAGCAAATCCTATACTCAAGACTTCCCTCATAATATCGCGAAGGAACCGGTGACAAGAAATCTGTATCTACCTTCTTTTTCTTTTTCTTCTTCTTGGCCCTTCCCCCAGACTTAGGCTTTTAAATCACAGGTTGCTCAAAAATCTGGAGAGTGTCGATCGTTGCTATTAGGCGAGTGTCAATCGACGGTGATTCTGGTTCTGTGGTTTCGCGGTTTGTATCAGGTGCTGGATCTTCAGACGGTTCTATCCATGAAATAAACTCCACACTTTTGTCTTTCCCACAGGATCGTAGAAGATATTTTCATCAACATTAGTAAGGCACATCCTATTATTCTTGAGATCACAAACTGCACCTACTGTAGCCATAAAGGTCCTTTCAAATATAAGAGAAGATTCTCGACCTGATTGGTTCCCAAAACGTGAAAGTCCATAGAAACAGTGCATTCACCTATCTCTACTTTAGCATTCTTGATTGTGCCTGCTGAGTTTACCTTGGAGTTATCCGCGAAGGTGAAGCTATCTTGAGAAGGTTCCACCTTCAATCCTAACAGTTCGGCAGTGTCCTTGGCCATGATGCTGACTGCAGACCCAGATCAAAGAGGGCGTATGGAAAACTAGTGTCATGTATACAGAAGGGAGTCAGAAACTTCCCAGGATCTTGTTCCTTCTTCAGTGTCTTCTTGGATTTACGGCTGACCATATTAAACATCAACTCTATGTCCTTATCCGTCTCCTTGATCTCTCAAAAGAAATTACCAAGTCTGTACTGGTGATATGCATCCTCGAAAGACATATCCTTAGGGACCCTCTTCATTCTCTTTTGAAATCCATCAAGTTCAGGCTTGTTAGCTTCTTTCCTGAGGTGTTTGGGAACATAGGGTTCTCTAGATCTCATTTGTTCTTTGGAATTCTTTCTTTTGCTTCATGCTTGTCCATGGCATATTCATGTTCGTCTATCTGGTGTTGATCGATATATGGTGTGTACCGTCGATCGATATTGTCAACGAAAGAGGTTTCAGCTAGAATCAATTGGCCTTGTTCTGGTGCATCGACATCCTGCTGATTTCTGGTCACTGTTGGCCTTTCTTATGAGCGGTGTGCATTATGGCTTGACATGGGCGTGTGTCGATCAATGCTTGTATGCTGTCGTCAATCGTTTGTCGCCCGTTGATGTCGATCGATTTTGTCATGTTGGTGTCGATCGACGGAGTCCGTTTTAACACAATATGGGTTGGGAGGAAGTGGGTTGTCGTGTGGCGAATTTTGAGTGGCTCTGAATTTTCACCGTTCCTACGTACTCTTGTATAGGTGTCGATCGACACCAGTGCGAGCTGCCAAAGGTCATAGAACTTTCGACTAGAAAAGCACCTTCTTACAGCTTCTGTGCTCGATTACTTCCCCAAAGTCATTATCTAAGATGGCATCAACCTGGTGCCTCTTGCTCTCCCCAACTTTCCCTTTAACTAGAGCTTCTTGCCTCTTCAAAGCTTCTGTTGTCTAAGAATTATGGGTATTTAGCATCCTAACATGTGTGTTCATGGCTTCTAATTTTCCATTCATCTCTTTGTGGATAGTATCCAACCTCAGATTTAAGTATGCACTCATCTTCTGCGGAATTTCTATGGCTCGTTCCATCATAGAATCCATCCGCTGAATATGGTCCTGAAAACATATTTCATTTATATGATTCTCGTCCTCTTCTGCACCCTGTTCCACCAACAAGACTTCATGTACAAAATCAGTTTTGTCCTCGACCTCAATGATCTTGTCATTATTCGTAACACCTGATTGCGTTCTGTGAGTATCCATATTCCTAATACTGTTGCTAGACACAAAGTTCTGAATCAGTCTCTTAGCTTCCTCTAGAGTCCTAGTCCCAAAGTTCCCTTCGCTTGCTTGATCCAACATTATATGATACTGCGCATCAATACCTTTGGAGAAGAATCCCAGCAATTGAACCTCCGTGAAACCATGATGTGGAAAGTCTTTTTGGTGCCCCCTAAATCTGTCCCAAGAGCTTCTAAACCCTTCAGTGGGTCCTTGAGAGAATGTCAAAATCTTATCCCTTAGCTCTTCGGTCTTTGCATCATCAAAAAAATTATTCAGAAACGCAGTCTTGACATCATCCCAGGTAGTGAGAGATCCTGGTGGTAGAAGTTTCAGCCAAACAAGTGCATTCCCAGAGAGAGAATACTTGAATAACTTGCATAGAAGATAGTCTTTAGTTTTTTCATGCTCCAGGATGCTAGAAACAAAATTCTCTAGTGTTTCAATGTGGTCCATGGGATCTTCATGGGGAAGGCCATGAAAGGGGTGCTCGCTCACATGAGTAAAGTATGCAGGTCTTATCTGGTTGTTGACCCCCTCGATTTCTCGAGGTTGGATCACAGACCTATTAATATAGAATCGAGTAGGCCTGATCAGCTCTGCTATCGATCGAGGCTCAATGATTACAGCCCCCTGTGCATCTAATTTCTGACATGCTGCATTACACAAATAACCCTGAGGGTCATGCAAGTCTCCATTCCCATCCCTAGTTAGAATAAGTGCCGCAACCATCTTTATTTTCCGGTTACTGTCGATCGATGGTAGAGTAGAAGTGTCGATCGATGTTCGTCTAAGAGTAGTGTCGATCGGCGTCGAAGTGTTGTTGTCGATCGATGCTAGACGTTTCTCTCTGCGGATGGTGCGTTCAATAGCTTTTGGGTTTGAGAAAAGTAAGTCTTTTTCCTTGTTGCTCCTGGTACTGCTCTGCATGTACCTGAAAGACAAGGAAAACTTTATGTAACTGAAACAGAAAATAAAAACCTAGACTAAACCTATTAATCAAGTTTAGTGGCGATCCTCGCTCCCCGGCAAATATTATGCACTCTCAAATTAACCCTATAAGCTACTTTTTACTCTCTCAAATAAGAGGTTCAATTGTAGTACTTAGGGATCAAATCCACATGGATCAAATCCACAGGGAGCGTGGGCACACAATATACTATAGATGTTTAGAGTAAGCTAGTCAAACAATTTATTAAAGAAGTAATAGTAGACAAGTAAGCAGGTGATTGATTTGATAAAAATAAGATGAAATAGCTAGGTCTAGGGATTTATCAATCAATAGATTCAAAACACAAATCAAGGATGCTAAGGTTTTTATAGGTTAAAATTTAGAACTCGATTCAATAAGCAAGTCATCCAGCTCTCGCATGCAATTACTAATTAAATGCCTAAGTTCTATGTTCCAGCTCTCGCATGCAAACAAGGATCGAGCGTCGATTGATACCAATGATTGGGTATCAATCGATACTACCTTAGACAAGCATTAACACACATATCGAGAATGTTCAACTAGATCCTAGACCAACTCTCGTATGCACCTAGATATCTAATCTACATAGGGCTCGGGTTCTGTTAATTAATTGCACTCTCGTGCCTCTCAGTTGTCCTATGATTCTAGGTTCAAGCAATCAGTCACACTCTCGTGCTATTACACTACTTTAGATCCTAGTATTACAAGCCACCCTGGTGTAGAGATCTATAGATAACCTAGCAATCAAATGACTATTAGTTTGACATTAAGAACATGAAATCCCTAAACCTAACAAGATGATTACATAAACATGGAAGCAATAACACAAATCATAGTTTGAATAAATAATAGATATAGAAATCAATATAAAACCAAAGGAGTTCCAATCAATCTCTGAAGGAGAATTGATCTTCTCTACAAAACTTAAGACAATGAATAAAATAAAGCTCAGTCGTCAACAATGGCTTAGAAAACTATATAAATTAGGTTTAAACTCGTGTAGGGGTATTCTGGTAACTTTCCATGACATATGAGCTTAAGTCGGACATAAAGAAGTTGGGTCTTTCTTCTGGGATCACCATCGATCGATGGTAAGGCTATGCCGTCTATCGACACTCATTCATCCCCTCGACAGCTTCCTCTCGCGAGGCAGACAAACCACTCTTCAGTAAATCGGGCATAACTTTAGATCTAACCATCCGATGGACCTCAAACAGGTGGCATTAGAAATCTAACTCAACGTTCTATCTTATGTCAAAATATCAGCTCATTCGCACCGTGGTAAGGTCTCCATCCATAGCTAAACATATGACGCATCTGCACAATTCTGCATCTCTGAAAGCTCCAGAAACACCAAAGTTCTCTAGAACGTACCTGAACCTGAAAATACTCTAAAACATACTCTAAACATATGTAATATAATCTAAATAGGGCTGATATCATGGCACAATAGTAGTAAATATCAGGCCGTATCACTACCTCACACACAGTTAAGTTGATCTTATCCTTGTTCACCAATCTTTGTCAACTTAAGTGGCCATCTCTCCTTTGGATGGTTCTCCACACCCTTAATCCTACCTTCCTTTCAAGCCACAATTACTTTGATGAATGAGGTCTTTTCTGAAATCTTGATATGTCTATAATGTTGAGAGTATTGAGAACGACAATGGTTAGTCCTATTTACTTGCTAGTTTTAAGATCTCATGATTGTCTAGCTTATAGTTTGGGAAATGAGTATTGAGTGTTTTATCTTGAAGGGTTGAGAGAAAAAGTGAGTGAAAAGAGTGAACTCAAAGCCTAAAGAAGAGATAAAATACTAGGGATCAAAGAAAAAGAAAGTTCAAAAGAGAAAGTTTAGCTTAAAGAGTGTTTAAAAGAAAGAGAAAGCCCTTAGAAAAAGAAAAAAAAATATTCAAAAGAGTGGGGGAAAATATGAAAGAAAGATCTAAGGCTAAGAAAAAGAGTGATAGAATCCATAGTAGACAAAAGAAACAAAGAGTTCTAAAAGTGAGAGTGTTCTTTGAATCTTTAAGTGAATGAAAGAGAGTTTGACATTGGAAAACAAGGGTAGAAATTGTTTTGTATATGAAATTGGTAAAACAATGAGGATTGAGCATTATCTGCATGAGTTGTTCTCTTTCTTAGATATATTATACATATTGTCAAGCTACTTGTTTTTTAGAGTAAACCAACATAAAAATCACTTGATAACCCTCTTACTTCACTATAACTTCAAGTCTATTCCCACCAAGCAAAATGATTAGGACCAATCCCCCATTTGCAAGAGTGCACTTATGATTATTGTTTAATGAATGTGAGAGTTGGTTGATTGTATTGTTTGTGGAGTCTTGAGAATGTGTGTAAGAGATCAAGGAGTTTAGATAGGTCTAGTGAAGTTAGAGTTTGATAGGATGTCTTACTATTTAATATAATTTTGCAAGGATATCACATTGATGGCTTTTAAGAATCTCTTTTGGTCATGAGCTCCCACCTTTACACCTCTTCCTCACCTTGCTTTTGAGAGTTTACTTGTGGAAAAGTAAATGACAAGTTTGGGGGACTTAATGTCTTGAGATTTTACATGTTTTAATAATCATTTCCGTACTCATTTAGATCATTTAGGACGCATTTAGAGTCCAATTAGGTGCATAGCATACGCATATGTGGTATTTCACATTTGGAGAAGTTCACGTTGGAATTTGAGAGATTTGGACAAGAAAAATGGCCAAGACTAAGGAAATGGTTAGACCGCGGATTATGGCCGCGGACTGAGCCGTCTGCGGTCGAGAAGGTTGGCTAAAGACTGGACGAACCGCAGACGTCGACCACAAACAAGAGCAGTCCACTGATTTCAATCCAATAGGTTGATTTTGGAGTGGACGGACCGCAGATGACTATTACGGACCGGTGCAGTCCGCGGGGAAGTCAAGTGATGATGGCCACAGAAAACGGGAGCGGGCAAGGGCTGTACGCGGGTTTCGACCCCAGAGTGACCATTTGAAACGTGCGTGGCCGCGGACCGGTCCTGTCCACGGTCCATACCCACACCAACTTACCCATTTGTTTTTGGGTCAAACCCAAATTTATTCGGGTTGACCTTGTTCAAGGTTTTAAGCAACTATAAATAGTTTTAGACCTAAAACATAGATCAATTTTTTTTTCTCCTTAAACATATTGATATTTTGAGGGAATCTTAAATCTTTAGTAATATAATATTTCTTTATTTATTTATTTGAGTCTATTTTATCTTCTTAACATGATTAGTCTTGAATCTATTACGAGTTTAAGGTTAAACATGAGGATAGTGAGTAGATTCCTTTTAAATTCATGGGTTAGAGTGAGTAGAGTGATTAAGTGAAGATCTATGGTGTTTAATATTAAATCTATCTATTTTCTTTCTGGTTGAGTGTTCTTAAAGCTAGTTTAGTCTTGATCACTGTAAACTAGAGGTCTAGACATTTCATGCCCAGAAGATGTTTGATGAAATGTCTGAGTCAACTTAACTTTGCTCTAGCTTGATTAACCAAAGACATTTGATGTTAGGATAGCTAGATAGTTAGTAGACTTGCTCTTAATGATTGCTTTATTGAATTAAACCAAAGACATCTAATGTTTGATGATTGAAAGCACATGAGCATTTGTCTTGAAAGAGAACTTGTTTAAGTTTGTTGTCTAGACTTAAGAAAACATATTGATTAAAAGCTTACCACTCTAGATTGGATCTTAGCCACTTGAAATCAAATTCCTAATCCCATGATTTCTATTTTCTCTATTGATTGAAAGTTTATTGCTTTATTGCTTAGCGTATTCTTTACTTGATTCATATCACTTCACTTCCTTGATTGCATTTAGATTAAGCATCTACTTGTATTCTTATTGCTTCAAATAACTTAAGATTGAATTGACATCTTTCTATACTACTTTGTTATTAGGATTTACAAAAATCCTTTATCAGTTGCATTGTGAATATGCCTCACTCTCAAACGGCCTTTTATGAGAGACAATATCAGTACGTCGCACATAGGTTGAACGAGATTGATGATCCATGTTTCTTTGTTCATTTAGAAATGGCTGAGGAACTGTCTGTTTCTGAGGCAGTTGTACTTGTGCAAAGACACCAGTACGATCTGTTTGAGCGTGAGCCCAATTCTCCTCTTTCAGCGTAGGAAAACATTATTTTTCATGAATTAGAAAGCTGCAGTGTGAGCAATGCTTAAACAGAAAATCATAATTGAATTGTATCGTCACCTCTTCACCACCAGGAGATTTAGCCTTTCTCTTAAACTTAAGAGGCTTCCGTGAATCAATGTCATTAAGCATGCGCCCCTATGCTTATTCCAGTGTGTCGACATGACCTAGTCTGCGTCCAATATTTTTCAGATTGTTGACAGTCCACAAGTGCAATGGTACGCAAGTTAGTTTAACCCAAAGAGAATAATCCAAGGGTAATCATCATGGACTATTGGCTCCCACCTCACCAGAACAAAACATACAATATTTATAATGGGACCCTGTCGACATAGTTGAGATCATCTTCAGTAGCGAAATTGAAAAGAGACTTTCCATTGCCAATATCATTCGCCTTAATGCGATATTGCGATCCTGAATTCCCGTTGGTTAGGCATGTACTGAATCAACTTTTCAATGTTTTGTTTCTTAGTGTTAAGGTTTTTGCCAATCAAAAACATACAATATTCTTAATAACTTGAGAATCATCATGATCCATGAGTTGAATTGGGTCATCATCATCCTCATACATGATTCCCTTCCCTTTTATACCTGCCACATAAGAAGAATTGAAGCGAACCGTAGATCTCATACAATGGTATGGAGATGTTTATGCTCTGTTATTTCAGTGAAAGCAGAACAACAAAACAGCTTCCGTTTTGTATTTCAAAACTGGATTCAATGCCAGTTCTTAAAAAAAAAAAACGGAACTGCACTGAAAAAGCGTTTCTTGAAAATCTCATATATAGACATTTTAAAACAATTTTATTTCTAGAACTTTTTATATTATGTTTTTAGGTCTCAAAATGTTTCATTTCCGCCCAGCCTAAGTTATTACAATTCAAAAATGAGAAATTGCTTAAACTACCACATTCCTAATACCACTTTAAATGTTATATTAAACACATTTACCCTTAGTTTTAAAGAGGTAAATAATGATTAACTAATATAGACTTAAAGTTTAGATTTGAGGAGTGGAGTTTAGGATTTTAAAAGAATTTTGAATTTCAAAATAAAATTTTGAAAAAAAAAGAGAAAAAATTGAAAAAAATATAAAAAGTTTGAATTTGAAACTGTATAATTTGAAAAATATAAAAAATATTTTTTACTTCTTTTTAAATAGTTATTTATATTCATATATACTATTATTTGAGAACACGCTTAATTGAAAACGTTATAATTTGATTTGCTCACTAATTCCCAATGGTGACATGACATTAATCATCAAGTCTCTCTAAACCTGCTGACATGGCATTGATCATCAAGCCTCTCTAAACCTCATTAGCTTCCCTACCGTTTTAACTACCACAATCGATTATCTCAGTTTCTCTTTGTTTATTCTCTTGTTATCCTAATCAAAACTCGATCGGCTGGTATCTTCTAATATCGGTTTGGTCCCAAACTATTGAATTTTCTGGAATAATATTCTTTTGAACCTTATTGTATATACAAACTATGCATGTTTTATGGTTTAGTTACATATGATATAGTTTGTTACCCAAAATTACATAATAGAAACTTCCAATTTCAAAGTTCCATGTTCCATGTTCCATGTTCAATGATTTATGAATTATTTTTTGTATATGTAGATGTTTACGGTTTAAGTTTAGGGATTCATATTCCATATAGCTAGGGTGCAATTTTTAGGATATATCGTTTATGTAACACGATATTATATCGTTTAGATGATTAAAATATTATGAAATTTGGTTTATTGGTAACCACATATAATTTGAAATTATGTTTTGATATTGTTTCCGAAAATCATATTTACAATATATATTCAAACTACGTATTCGGCTTTGTAAAAGAGAATATCTCAAGGTATTTACCATAAATCGTTTAGCCAATCATTTAAATATATCACATATTATGGTAGTTAAGATACTATATTTATTGTTAACCACTTAAATAGGAAATTACGAGATACTTGGGTATATTCTTCGCTCCTAGGTTAAATAATCTAATACTTATATTTAGTTGCTCTCATTTACAACCAAATCGTTTTGACTATCTCTTCTCCTTTAAAATGTCAATTGTCGCAAGAAATGTTCAGCACTATGTTCCGTCAATCTATTAGAAGCTTCCTGTGAGACTCAGACTCAGAAGATTCGTGTGAAGATCATCAACAAATGGACTTTGTACAACTCTAGAGCGGGAAACTCTATTGAGTTAGTCCTTATGGATGCATCTGTAAGTTTATTATTCCCTCATCTATTAGTTTTATAATACAAAAATAAAATTTATTCACGTATAATGAAACTACAATTGCATATTATAAAATTATCAAAGGTACCAGATTCGTCTCATCTATAGAGAATGAACTGGTTCAGAAACATAAACATCTTATAAGCGAAGGTCAAACTTTATCAATAAACGCATTCAGTTTAAAAGAATACGGTGGTGAGTTGAGGACCACTTCTTTTCTTTACAAACTGGCTACTAAGGGCAACTAGGACCAAAGCATTGACATATTTTCCTGATGATGTACAGGAAAATTATTTCACTGACTTTGGTGAGGTCTTAGACGGAAAATACGAAAGAAACGCATTGATATGTTACAATATTTTTATATTCTTATATACCCAGTAACACAAAAAGATGCTTCTCTATTATTTACAGTTTTCCTAATCACTCTTGTTTGTCACTGAAAGATGTCATTGGACAAATCATTGAAGTTGGTAACAGTGAAGGAGTGAAGCCGTCCATGATTACTAAGACTATCCTCCAAGGGAAAATCATTCCAAACAATTTATGAGAAATTGTAGAGAATAAATTTCGGGACTACGAAGAACCGCAAACACTGTCTAGTCTCCCATGGGCGACTAGAAAAGAAACATTGTTTAGTCGACTATGGGAGACTAGACACTGAACATTGTCTAGTCGCCCATGGGCGACTAGACACTCAACAATGTCTAGTCCCCCTTGGGCGACTAGACACATAACAATGTTTAGTCACCCTTGGGAGATTAGACGCACAACAATGTCTAATGGCTGATGGGCGACTAGACCACACCACCTTCATCACACTCTCCTTCAGATCTTTTCTAAGACGTCTCTTGTTTCGTCTCGATTGGAGTTTCCATTGAAGTTTTACTATAAAAATCATAAAAACTTGTTTTCTCGCCAAAACTTTAAGTCAATCGTATAAAACGAAAACGGTTAACTTAGACACCAATGTTGTCTCAATTACATGATTGGTTTATTATTTTGCAGAACCAACATCGTGTAAACGTATGAAAGACGATTTCTCCGAAAGAAGTCGTAAAAATCGCTACAATCGCAAAACGGCCCGAAAGGATCTAAAACGCGATAAAGGCTCACTTACGATTTTAGACGAGAATGAGCCTGATTGCACTGATGGTCTACCGGATTTCCGCAGAGGATAAATTGAAAAGAAGATAATTGTCAAGTTTCAGGATAATTATGGAAAATCGAGAAGATAAGAAATATTTCCACAAAAGATAAACTCGAATCGGGGGCAGAAAGAAAGACGACCGACCTTGGAGACTTATATAAGAGGAGTCAAGACAAAGAGCAAAGGGATCCGAAAATTAGGTTTTCGGAGAAATTATTGTTAGCTTTAGGAAAACTTAGGATCTATGCGGCTAGACTAGCCAGTTTGATACTAAGAACGTATTATTGTTTTGTTTTTTTGGTTCTTCACTGTTGATGAATTTTCGTCCACTTTGTTTTCGGTGAATATATGTAACTTTACTTTGTCTTAATCAATAAAAAGCCTCTGTGATATCTTTTTGGATATTTTGTTATTGTCTCTATTTTGTATTCATGTGTTTACGCAGGGAATCCGGGACTTCAAGGAAAGTTAGGGTTTCTTAGCTTTCCTCCGATCACTAAAATCGACCATGAAAATTTCAGTTTCCACAATCATTTTTGAATAAGGTTTTTTTTTTAAATACTTTTTGATTTATGCATTATTAATTACTATTAATTGTTATTATTTTTTTCCAAAATAGGCTTCCGAGTAATTGTCAAATGACTACAAAAGTTGCTTTCAACCAGATATCATATGGTAATTCTTTTGATATCCGGAGTGAGTTTTTTGAGAAATCCTCAGAAGAATTTATCAGGTATTTTAGAGTCAACATCAGTAAGTATTTGGCTGAATGCGTTTTTCTTTACAACCATTTTCTAGTTTTTTTTCATATATAACCGTATCAAACAATTGTTTTGTTATATGTAGTTTGGAAAAGCGGTTTGTTGTGTTACCCACAAAGCGATTGATTCTTCCAAAAGTTGGTATTATTGGGCATGCAAAACCTGTAACCTAAAATTTCATGTATATGGTGAGTTTTCAGACGATGATGGAACTCAACTGAAGTACAATAGTAAGATGTCTGTCGATCTTAATCTGGTTTGCCTAAGGTATCTATTAAATAAGTTTTTTTTTTAATTTTATAACATTATAAATTAAGTAGCTTACATTTATAAAGTAATATATTTTATGTATTTTGATATTATTTGGCTGTGCGTGCACATGAAAATAATGATTCGATAAAATTGCTGAAATTTTCCTTGGAAAATCTGCCGATCATTTGATGCAGGTATACAACGAGGTAATTTTATATAATTCACATTTATTTAATTGTCAATCTAATTTATTATGTAATCTTTGTATTCTTTTGAACTCGATCACATATCATTTTATTTTGAGTTGCTTGATTCCATTGATTGGAAGATAATTTTTTTAAAGGTCTCACTCAAAGGCGACACAACTCACCTTATGTTGTGGAATGTTATTTGGATGATCAAGAAATTATTGATCAGTGGCTTGCAAATTCCTCCTAGGTATTAAGCTCTTTAAATTTCTTTACACATCAAAATAATTCATATTAAAGTATGATTCTTTCTGACTTATTTAAATTCCTTATATAATCTTTACATGTTACAAGTGCTGAAGATTGTTCTGAATTATCTTTTGCGGACATACTGACACCAATGTCAAAGAATGATAACCAGAAATTGATGTTAAAGATCAAAAATCAATTTCAAAATAGATTAAAATGGAGAGAAATAAATGATAATTTCCTTTTTTTATGTTGTCGAATTTTATGATTCTACTATTTTTAATTTGGCTTTCTTGGTTGAAACATTTGGTATTTCGTGTTTTACGATTGAATTATGATTATTTTTTCTTACATTCATTTCTTTTGTTGAATTTATTATTATGATTCCAATATAAGATTCTTTATTTTTGTATAATTTGTTACTATATTAATTAACTAAAGAATTTACATAATACTCATGATGATAGTTTATTACAAATCAGTAACATAGTGATGAAATTTTTAATGAAAAGCCTAGAGCTAGTCCATGGCTTTCCACTTTATCCCGTAAATTTTTAATTTATCTTACTATCTAGAGTTAAAAAATATCTCTCTTACCTAATATTCTTGTATGCATTAAAATTATATTCATAGTATATTTTATATAATTGTTGAAATTAACATATTTCGCAGAGTAGACATGATCACAATTGAAAGATTTGATAGTCCACAGACCAATGATGACATTATTAAAGCTATTTATATCAATGTATTTTGTTATAAACATTTTCATTTTACTTTTGATGCTTTACTTTATAATCACAGATTCGATAACAATACATTTAAAGGTATAATGATCTATACAGTATTTTTGTTTAGATTTTAATCATACTTATTGTCAAAAGACCATTAAACTATAAAGTTGATACCCTAATAAATTCATTTTGCCTCCTCTATATATATAATATAAACATTCATATGTTTCAATATACTATAGCCATTCTCTTAGAAAACAAGAAACAAGGAGGATCTTCAAGTTCTAGGTGTTTTCTCTTAACAAATATTTTTAAATTTATATTACTAATCAATTGCGATTGTATATATTTACTTTAGATTGAGTACATTATTCTTTATATTTGAAGATTATTATAATTGTAATTATAGGTTCAGATACAACCAAGAAGATGATGTTGCTGTTTCATCTTCATGACTTACCGATCGAGTTTGGTAGTTCTGACATACCACAGTTGACTCTTTCCAAGTTCAAATTGATGTCATGGATGAAGTGTAATGCTATTTATTCAGATGGTCAGAGTTATCTTTATGTGGAATTTCTTATTAGCTTTTTCTGGGATAAGAAGATACGCGAGTGGAAGCGTCGACATAGGACTTGTACACGTGGATTTGTCATTGCTAAATGTCCAGATTGTCTCGGTGAACTTTACTACTTACGTGAGATGTTACATGTCATGATAGGTTCATGCTCCTACATTTATCTTATGACTTATAATGATTTTGCTTATCCTATCTTTAAAGATACTTATATGTCATTCGTATTTGACAACAATCATTAATCGGATCTTTTCCTTTTTAATTTAAATGCATAATTAATAAAATACAAAATTTGGGTGACAAATTTTCGTCATTATTAAGAGATGTATTGTGTAATTTATCAACCCAATTTTGATATAAATATTAAAACGGATTCGTCAATTCATATCTACACTTAAAAAAGCTACACAACATCAACTTTGAGTAAAAACTTTATATAATGATATCGAGATTACTTGATAACATCATTTCCAATATATTCTAGCATTCTTTTTTTTTCTCATCATTAAAGTATATATTTTTGTATTATCAAAATACTAATTTCGGAGCAAATTTGTTTTCTAAAATACAAGACATGTTAAGTTATTTACACTGACGGGGAAGGAATTTATTTTCAAACTGTTTAATACATATGAGTGTTGTTCTCTTCTCTTAATCAACATGACAACTTATACAGCTTTATGCACGCCAAAACCCAGATCCAGAAAACATTCAACTTATTCAAGTAAGCTTTTACGACGATGGAAAATCAAATTACAGTCTCCTGAATTGTACAACTTGAAACTGATTTTGGTTGATTCCGAAGTTAGCTGTTTAACTAAATTTTTACTTCTCTGCTATACATCGTTATATTTTGTATAATTTGATTGCATGTAAAAATGTATGACTTTTATTGTTATGTTTATTAGATCATATTATTTATTAGCATGTACAAATGTATGTTTTTTATTGTTGTACCATGTCCATTGCATGGGGAAAAAATCAAAGAAAAATTTCCTCATGAATGCGTGATATACTTGGTTGATGGCTTTCGAGAAAACAATTGGCATGCTATCAAGGATTTCAATATAAAAACAAACGTTGGTAGAACCATGACAACCGATAATATATTTAAGCTCAAATTCACTATATCAACCATCATTAGGCACATTCCGTCTATATCATCTTTGTTCTATTTCTATTCTTCAGAATTCGCTGATATTATCCATAGGAGGCTTGACTTCAAAACTTCTGTTGGTAAGTAATAATAAGTTACCTTATTCTAAAAGTTATAATCGTTTTGTTTGTTTATTGAAAATATTTATTTCAGATATTATTGGGACGGTAATTAGTTGTACACCACTCCAATTCCTTTGGAATGATAAAACTAAGAAAAACGATTTTATATTCCTGTTTCTCAATTGAAGATGATAGGTATTTTAATTGTTATTATATATATATATATATATATATATATATATATATACTATTTAACCATAACATGTGTGTTATACATAGCGAACGTAGAATCAAATGTCAAAGGGTCGTTTCCGTTCAGTTTGAGAGAAAACGAGTACGTGCTCAACAATGTGGAGAACTTGAAACATGTTTATGACGATTTTGGCATATTAATCAGTTCCTAGATGGTATCCTTTTGTTTGTATTTATTTGAAATATTAAGTATAACCCACATAACTTTAGTTTTATATTTACCTCCAAGTTTATTTATTATTACATGTTTGAAAGAGTACAATCAGGTATTGTGGAACCTTGATGTGCATGAGGTAAATGAGCTACTGATAAATTTATACGCAGGTTCTTCTTCACAAATGAATCGGACTAAGACTCATCAGACTCGAGTGATGGTTGTATTCAGAAACCAAAACATGATCAGTGATATGTTTAAACTCTTTATTTAATTTTTGTTAAACAATTAAGTCAATGTATTTAAGAAAATTAAAAAAAAAAACTAATATGCAATATCTGTTAAAATGAAGCAAATCACAAATACTAATATTTTCTTAGAAACAATTATCCATTCCGTTCCATGATTGGAGGTTATAGATACCTTAATGCGCTCTGCGGTATAGGTTCTTCATTTAGTATTATGCACATGGTGATGATTGAGTAGCTGAGTCTGAAGATAGAACCTTCTATTGATTCATTCACCTTTGTGGATTCCTCCCAGGTGAATTCAAGAGAGATTTTCAGAAACCTTCATGTTCAAATCGGCAACACCTTAGTTTAGTAGATTTACATGTAATGGATATCCAGATACTCTGGAATTCTTCTCTATTACTTGAAAGAGCTTTCATAGCTATTGTAAAATCTGGTTGCGACAAGAAGACAAACAATTTGTATATCTCACTAATCAATGAGACTGATTTCTGTGACCATGTACAAGTTCTCAAGGGGAAAACGCCCTACATTGAGATAGTAGATGATCCATTATTTGTGGTAGTTTGTTACTCTGATTTTGGTGCAGAACCCGAATATGATGATGATGCATCTATCGCCACCAAACCTTCAGCATCGTCGAGACCCAACCACTAGAATCGATCGACACTTCCGCGGTTCCAGACTATCGAGAGACTTTCTTGATTGAAGCCACTATCCACCTAAAATAAAATTCATTGTAGTAGGACCAGATGAGCACAGAGAATACAGAGATGAAGATGGCAATTCATTGATGGAAGGATCATCAATGTTTCAAAAGAAGAAATGAAAGCAATACATGAGATAGCAAATAGTTGGGGAGGCTACTATGTGAGCTTACCAAAGTATGATGGATTTTTCCAGTTGTCTGGAGCTCACCTTACACCTCCACGTTGCCCAAAACCTGAGGTTTAGATGAGAGATCAATTTGAGAGATGATATCTGACATTTATACAACTCAGGCGAGGATGTTTGCTGAGTTCTACAGAAGATTAATGCAATCGACTACCCTCTCAACAAAAACATTGGATGTTTAAGTACATGTATGGAAGAGCTAAATCTGAAAGTGGATTACTCACATGAGATCATTCAGAGACAACAAGAACACAAAACCATAGGAGAAGAAGCCATCTAAAGCTTTGAAGGAACCTTGTTCGAGATAAGCAGAGAAGATGTTGATACTTGTTACAAGTTCTCCGTTACCTCCATACTATCCAAAAACCTCCAAAACGTAAAGCTAAAGGCTATCAACAAGCACTTCATGGGAGGCAACCCATTTAGCAAGTCCTAAATTAGTTTTATTTGCGTTTTTACTGATTTTCATATTTAATTTATTTCAGATTAAAAAAAAAAGAGCAGAACGACTGCACCGAGCATTGATCGACAATTGATAATTTTCGATCGACGAAGAACCACAAGTATCGATCAAAACTTCACTGTGATGATCGACACTCATACCAGAGAGCGGGTATACCAATTTTCCATGTTTAATTTCGTACTTATGATTTATTTCTCACTAATCTTGAATTGTATAACATTGAGGACTATGTTTTCTAAGTCTAGGGAGGTACTACAAATATTGTGTTCTATTTTGAGTTTTAGTTTTATGCATTTTATTGAGTGTTATAGAGTCAAGAAGGGGATAATGATCTTTTTCAATATTAACCTATTATCTAACCACTCTCTAGCTTCATTCTTAGATTTACTGATTGTAGAGTGTATTGGAAAAGAAATACCAAAGTGGATGATATGTTAGTGATATCCACACTTTTTGAGAATGTTTGAAGGAACCAAAGCTAACCTCCAACCGAATCTACTTAATTTTCTTGTCTTGGAGCTTGGTTTACATTGTATCGGATTCCTCCACACACACACAGACAACACACACACATGCACACACACGCGCATACACACACACACACACACGCACGCACGCACACACACACACACACACACACACACACTCTCTCTCTCTCTCTCTCTCACTCTCTCTCTCTCTCTATCTCTCTCTCTCTCTCTCTTTCTTTCTCTCTCTCTTCTCTCTCTCTCTCTCTCTCTCTCTCTCTCTCTCTCTCTCTCTCTCTCTCTCTCTCTCTCTCTCTCTCTCTCTCTCTCTCTCTCTCTCTCTCTCTCTCTCTCTCTCTCTTTGGCATCTAGAAAACAGAAGATTGAGATAATTTTCTAAAAGATGCAGAAGGGTAGGAAAATTTCGTATGACCCAATTACTTTAATTCAGAAAAGAATGATGACAGATTTTTGGAAGTGGGAGATAGGAAAATTTCCAATGACCTTATTATTTTCCTACACTTTGTCAAAGAAATAAAAAAAAAGATGAACAAGAAGGACTGCAACATCACTTTTCAGTGGAATATATATTAAAAAAGAAGAAAAGAAATAAAAAGATTCAGGGAAGAGAGAGAAAAAGGATATAGAAGACTGTTTTTGTGTTCAGATACTTGCTTATGTAAGAGTCCTTGTGTCCTTCGATCGATACTCCCAACGTAAAGCCTGCACCTTTTTATTGTTAGAAAATGAAGTTGGTATTGGGGTTTGTCAGACAATATTAGCTAAGTTTTTGGTTAGATGGGTTTGGTGCTAAGCTAGGGTAGAGTGCATAAGGTACCACTAAAGTTGGCATTGATTCGATGTGGCTGCAATATTTTAGAGGTGATAATGGTAAGTTCTGCTTGAGGACAAGAACTTACCTATTTCGGGATTGTTCTGTGTTTTGCTTGAGGACAAAAAGGATAAGTCTCGGGAGGTGATATACTATTGATTTCACAAGTTTTGACTCATATTATATGTCCTTTATAGAGTCTATTATATGTGTTTGGAGTCTATTTTAGAGTTTTTTCAGGTCTAGCTATGTTTTGGAGCAACTTGGAGATTATGGAGTATTCTGGAGCTTAATTATAGGAAACTCGTAGTTGTTGAAGAAATCAAAACTCAGGGTAAAAATCCAGAAGAAGTGTCGATCAATACCAACCCTTTGGTGCCAATCGATACCCGCGCGTAGACGGGCCAACTTTGAGTCAAGACCGACTCAAGCCCAGAAGTTCCACATATTTACAAGACTGCCTTTGGTCGACTTATACCTAGTATTTATGTGTTTTATCATTTTTTGGGCAACACAAAACCCATAAACCACCCATAAACTATTCCACCATTATTTGAAGGTTATAGTTATTTTCTTGGAGAGAAGATCAAGACTTCTTCAGAGATTTGTATTGGAACTCAGTTTTCTTGCTATATCTATCTATCTATCTATCTATCTATGCATTTTATTCAGATTATTACTATGCTTTGCTTAATCATGTCTGAGTAGTTTCTCTTGTTAGATTTAGGGTTTTATTAAGGTTTATATGAATATCTGAGATATAAAACTGCTAGGGTGATCTTTTAGGATCGTTCATCAACATTGTACTTACTGCTTGTGTTCTAGAATAGCTAACTAGAACCCTGAACTTTGGATAAGTGACAACTTCGCCAGTATGTTGAAATCCTGATATTAATTTTGCTGAACTAGGTTGTTAGGCGCATGCGAGAGCCGGTCTAAAATAACTTAGTGGACATATTGATTAGGACCTTAATGCTTTTATAAGGTGGCATTGATCGACACTCATCCCATAGTAGCAATCGACGCTCGATCCTTTTTCGTATGCGAGAGCTGAAACAAAGACTTAGTCATCTGATTAGACTCACAACGAGAGATGAATATCTTACTTTTGCGTTCAAGTTCTAGGACTATTTATCGCACATCCTTAGCATCTATACATTATAATTATATTCCCTGAAACCTTAAGTCTAGCTATTTTTTTTCATATCAATTACAAACCATTTGCTTACTTGTTTACTACAATATACTGCATTTTAATTTACTGCCTATCTTAACCTCAATATCTCTAGTCTATTGTGTGCCCAAGATCCCTATGGATTCAATCTCTAAGTACTACAACTGAACCTATTATTTGAGAGAGAAAGTTGCACTATGGTAATTTAAGCAGATATCACCCAACGATCAAATATTTCTGTATAACTCTCGTCTACCATTATTTCCTAGAAAGATGTGTTCTCCTTGGTCAGGTTCCTTTACCATCAAAGAAATCATAAAATATGAAGCCATTTTCCTATTAGACTCAAGAGGCGGGGAATTTACTATGAATGGACAAAAGATTAAGCACTATTGGGCGAAAGCAGAGATTCCAAAAGGTCACATGGTGCCTCTGGTCACACCAACACCTGATTGATCAGGCATATATGTCAAGCTAATGAAATTAAACAAGCGCCTGGTGGGAAGCAACCCACTGGTATGTATGTACATTATTTAGTTTTTCATTTTGTTATATTTGATTTATCTGAATTTCGATTCAGATTTGACAAAAAAAAGTTTTTACAGTTAATGAGTGTTGATTGACGCTTGCCTTGCGTCGTTCAACGCTGCTATCTCAAGCATAGGCTCTTTAAAAATCCGAGCCTTATACTGATTTTCTCGTAGCTCCTCTTCCTCAAAACCCGAAAAGGCGATTTCTCTCTCAATCTCAAGTCGATTTTGCCGATTTCAAACCCTAACCCCTCGATTTCCACTCTTATACTTGTTTAGTTCACTCATTCCTCCCATCTACAAGGTATGTTCTCAAGATCTCATGATTTTGAAGGATTGGAATTGGTTAGAAAAACTTAGGGGTAGCTTGGATCCAGGTTGATTAGCACAATTTAGAGTGCTGAAATAGTTAAGATGATAGCGTCGCTCGATGCCATTGATAATCCAAATTAATTGAGCGGGCTTATTGATTTTCGATTTCTGATCTCGCGAGTGCTGATCGAGAAAATTGGGCAGCATCGATCGGCGCCCTGTCTGCGTCGTTCGACGCTCCTGATTCTGAGACGAAAGATACTGACTTTTTGAGTTTTTTTTTGTTATCTATGGTTACATTTATCGAGCAAAAAGAGAGCTCGTATGCAGGTGGGTGAATCTTCTGGATAAGCAGAACCGACACAACCCGTCAACACCACCGCCAACCGATTTGCTCATATATGGCTAAAGAACGAGAAGATGAAGTTCGTAGTTGAGCATAACTGGGGGAAATCCCCAAAGGATTTAGTCTTTACGGATGAGTGAACCTACAGGGACATTGTAGATGGGTGGGACGACTATGACACCATGCTCTACAATGAGTGGCATAGGGTTGAGATTAACCCGACTCGATTATGGGTATTGAGAGGGACGTAGCGGCATTGATCAAGAGGCTAGGATTGGGAACCATGGCGACTAAGCGCTACAATTTATACCCTGATCTGGTGAGTCAGTTCTGGCTTATGTGCGAGTTTAGTATCAAAACCCAAACCTGAAGAGAGCCTACGAGGGTTCCATCACTTTCTGCATCCAGGGGGTACGGTACACACTGTCTAACCCTGACTTGTGTGACATCTACTATTTTCCAGACCGTCTTGATGCTGGAATCACCTTTCCATACTCATTCCATGGTCAGTATGAACTCTGGCGTTTGATTGGTACAGGAGACTATATGCCCAGCAGGGCCAATTTGACCAACAACACCCACATTTCTTTTCTAAAAAAGAAAACAAAAAGCGCGGGAAACCACAACTAGAACCTTGTAAAAATTCAAAAAGGATTGGAAGGCAAGTTATCGGAAAGGCCAATCGAGCAATGGCACGACCAAAAAAACCGTGTCCAATCCGCCGGACGGCAAGTTGAACGGACCAAGCCCAACTCGCCATCAGGAAAGGAAAAGGAAGAAGGAAACCGCCTTAAGAGGAGTATATAAGGAACACCAAGGTTAGAGATAAAGGGACACGAAATACACAGCAAACTTAGAACTTAGTGCGATTTAGGAGATTTTCCGTTTTCCATTCTCGAGCTGCGACTCAACTAGGTTAACAAAATCTTAGGTGGTTAGAACTAGGGAATTCACAACCAGCTAGACAACTCCTGCTCAGAATACTCTAAAAACTCTCCATCACTCGAGCATGGAACAGAGGAACACCAGGCAGAACGTGTCAACTTGGACCCCAGCGATCAATCCAATAATTCGGAAGAAGACGATGACGGGCATCCGAGAAGAACAAGAAGACGTGCTGCTGAGGAAGACTCTTTGTTCGACAAACCCATGACCAAAGAAGAAGAAAACATCTTCTGGGTAGAACCGGAGAAACTAGCCAAAGAGCAGGCTCAGATCACTCACAGAAAACGCCGACGAGGTCGGAAAACCATTGGAGATGACCTTGAGATTCTCGATCTCTGTGACTACATCATGAAAACGGCCGAGGAAGTAACAGCGGTGAAATCTCAAATTCACCACGCTACTAGCACTGCGCCTGAAATCGATCGACTGCTCGAGGAGGCTCGAAAAACACCCTTCACAGCTAACATCATCGATACCAGAGTATCAGATCCTGGAAAGATCAAGGTACCCAACTACAACGGTACAAATGATCCCAAGGTGCACCTACAAGACTTACAGATCACGACGGGAAGGGAAAAATTCATAGAGAATGAAAGAGACGCAGACCATTTCCGCCTCATCGTCGAGAAGCTTCAAGGAGCAGCGCTCAAGTGGTTATGCCAACTTAGGTGAAACTCCATCGGAAGTTTCCACCAACTTGCTTCGGAGTTTCATAAGCAATACTTTATGTTCATAGATCGAGAAACCTCTGACGTCGATCTTTGGAGCCTGGCTCAAAAGGAAGACGAACCTCTCCTTGACTTCATGGAAAGATTCAAAATCGTCATGTCCAGAGTTAGCAGAATAAGCGACAAGGTGGCCATAGACGCGCTCCGTAAAACGCTCTGGTACAAGTCAAAATTCAGGAAGTTGATAGCCCTCGACAAGCCGCGCACGATCCAAGATGGACTCCACAAATCCACAGACTACATCATCATTAAAGAAGAGACCATGGTCTTGTCGCAAAAGCATAAGCCGATGAAGACGTCCTCGAAAGATTCAGCATTAGACCAGAAGCCAAAAAAGAAAAAGCCTCGGAACGACAAGTACGTCCATCACAAGGGGGAAGATCTCTAGGGAGCACATAACTATGCCATCAACTCTGGATCATAACAAGGGCGGACGACGGGCAACACATGGACCCAAAATTTGAATTACGATGATAACACCTTCTGCGACTTCCACTATACCCGAGGTCACAAGACCGTCAATTGCAAACTTCTCGGGGAAAGGTTGGGTGCGATGTTGCTCGCAGGAGAGCTCTGCGATATAAGAGCATAAAGGATCTCATCCGTGATTCCGATCGTCTCCCAAAGACTGATAAGAACCCTCGATCGGAGAACTTATCTCGGGCAAATCAGTCGGGCAAAAAACGATGAAGGAGGCAAGACGAAAAGGGAAATGACAACAATCATTGCAGAGTAAACATGGTCATCGGAGGATCACAATACTAGAACGCTACGATATCCTCGATCAACTCCTATCAGCAGAAAGCTGAGTCAAGCGCAAGCTGGCTAAGCTGCTCTCCACCACAAAACGTTCCAAAGAGATCTGTCACCTTCGAAGAAGAGAAAGCTCGTGGAATCGACCAGCCCCACAGTGACCCACCCGTTATCGATCTCGTAATCATGGATCACGAAGTCGCCGTAATCCTCGTGGAGACGGGAAGCAAAGTCAATGTCATCTTCTGTGACACTCTCAAAGGATGAACGATTATCTGGGAGAAGTTATACCAATGCCAAAACCGTTAATCGGTTTTTCGGGCATAACGACGATGACTCTTGGATCGATCAAACTCCCAGTCATGGCAAAGGTAGTCGTGAAAATCGTCGACTTCACAGTCGTCGACGACCAAGCCATCTACAATGTCATCATGGGAACGTCTTGGATAAACACCATGAAGGTAGTCCCATTGACATATCATCTAGGCGTCAAATTCATAAATCCTAACGGAATTGCAGCAATCTAGGGATGCCAGAAGAAATCGCGACTTTGATACTTAGCCAAACATAAGCTGAGGCAAGTCACGACTACCGCGACGGTAAAACCAAAACGCGCAAAGATAACTCATCCATCGGTTGAAAACACTTCGATGAAAGACTATTCGACATTGTCTACTCAAGCAATGGTTTCGGACACCAAAAACCAGCAAGGCTCTGAGCCCAACGCCCTGACCCAACCAGAGGAGATTAACAAGGAAGAAGACATCGATCCAGCTACAATTAAGGAAATCGATGCAGGAGCAACAACCGAGTAAATACACTCGCGGTGCCAACTGAACTACGAGATGGCTTGATCCTGAAAAGGGGTATGTAGGCAGCTTGTCAAAAGACGAGTTCAGCTATGCCCCTCTCTAAAAGGGAGGGGGAGTGGGTACGTATACATAAACTCGTATACTCCCACAATTTTCAATATTCGCTCTTGTACTTGACATTTTAATATTCTTTCGCTAATATGAAATCACAATAAGCATTTCCAAAAAGTCTTGAAAATCTCTTTTATCGCATAAAATATCACAAGACGCGTTCGGAAGTACCTAAGTACGAACGAAACATCTATTTTACAATCTGGAAACGAAAATTGTATGATAAAATCAGTATATCAAAATCTGTTCAAACTTCCAAACGGAAAAACGTTTTCATCAATACTTCTCAAACATTTCTCAATCACACGGTCGAAACCGATTTCTGACCAAAACACGAGATAACCCCACTCTCAAACATTCAAAACCATCTTTCACTCAAGGTATATTTCCCGGAAACAAAGCGAGACGTTGCGTAAAATCTTTGAACATATATCTCCATTCTTGAAACTAATAATAGTCCGACCACAACTATAAACAAGCACTTGCTCTTACATCATATTCGCCGACTAGCCCCGACAAATACACCAACCTTTCTCTAAAAGGACGGAAAAATAGACCTTTCCTTGGTCCTCATACATCTGACTAGGATAATAGAGCACTATAAAAGAAATCCAAAGTTCTGGTCAGCACTTCGAAACGACTTAAAAATTGTGTTTGGAGAGATGCTTGATTCTTACCACACAAGTCGTATAAGCCGAGAACCTATCACTGACTTTAAATCGGTATGAATCTATTTAAAATCGCAACAGGTAACCCAACAGCCGATTATTTATCGCAAAACTTAAGCCAAGAGTAAACCTAAGTCTCGCCCTAAACCCAACACACTGGTGTATAGCATCTCAAGGCATGATATCAAACCGATACAAGATCTTAAAACATGTCTCTTCATTCATATCTAAACACTCACGAAACTTCACAAAAGTTTTAGAATTTTTTTAGAACATTCCCGTCTTAAACGAGCAACGAATACAACGACTCACCCAGAGTTAGATATGAGACGACAACTTATATTCTTCTCTCCATACTCAGTCAAAACACTCTAAGATTCTTTTAATATAAGCATAGTTCATTCAATAAATCCGCAAGGCGGCAAGGGATTCAAAGCCACAAGTTTCTAGTCCCAAAAGTCTAACACGGCCACACTCGGCAAGCATAAACTAGAAACATAATGATGAAAGGGAACACTTTCCCATCAAGTCGAACGAAATCGTACAGATAAGGATTATATTTCCAGACATCGACCTCCCGAATGAGCAGTCGTTAATTGGCTGGTTCACCTCACCAGTCTCGTTGGGAACTCCCATTCCTATTTCCACTGAATCAGGAGACACGGGAATCGGAGCCCACTGATCCCAAATCTTCTTTTCGATCTGGGGAATCGTGGAGTCTCTGTTCGCATTCCTACGCATACGACTCGACTTCTTAGCCATCTCCTATTTGTATGAATACTCAGAGGCCTCCATGAGATACAATCCACCAACGTCACCCGCGACACTCGTGGTAGTCACCAACGGACTTGTACGTTTTCTTCATCTCAACGAACTCATTCGAAAACTGGACGTGACTGTTCTTCATGATCCCGGCGACCTCCCTCTTCCATCTCCAGTACGCTCGACGAGCCTCCTTTGCGGCCAGCTCTCTCTCGCGAAGAAAATTTGCTGCCATCTCACCCTTCAAGCGGGCGATCTCTTTCTCGGTCTTCTCGGCCTTGAACCATGCTGTGCGTGCCTCCAAGAGATTCGCATTGATATCCTCGTTCATAATAAGGAGACCTTGCAAAATATTAGTGTAAGCAAAAAAAATTGGCAAATAACAGAAAACATCCGAAAGCAAGGACTAACCCCGTTAAACTTCCTCGATGCTTTCACAAACTATGGCGACTCGATGGGCTCACTCTCATTCGGGGGCATCCCGAAGTCAAAGATGTTGTCAAGTTTGGGGACAAGAGTGTCGAACTCCGGTGCATCGACCCAATCATCACCACTTCCATTGGCTTGGACATCAAAAAAATGCGGAACATGTCGTCCGAGGGAAACTCCAGCTCGTCAACGGCATCTCCATACCCGGTCCCATCAATGTGTTTGTTAGGAGATCATGAACTCGACCTTGGAAGCCGAAACTCTACCTAGTCCGGGACATGGCAGGAACTTCGGCTGACATCGAGGTACGAAGGACAACTGTGACTCAGACAACCATGGGTTCTTTTGGTACGAACTAGGGGAGGATACCACGACTCATGTGGAGGAGCCTTTAAATCACACGTAGGTAGCCAATACGCATCGGCTTCCACAGGATCAACGGAGTTTGACACGAATTTGACTTTCCCGGTGACTTCACCATCCTGGGTACGAAGGTTATCGGGGTCGAAGAAAGAAGGCAAAGCCTTGGCTGAAGCTTTTTGGCTTGAAGACATGATCAAGAACGATAAAAGAAAGAAATGAAGAAATTTTTTTTTCTACTTTAAGAGAAGTTCTTGTGGAATGAAGCAAGTAAAGAATTTGAAAAATTACTCCACATACTTATAGGCAAGAAAAATCACTACTCATCTTTGGAATTTCAGCCATTAATGCCCCCTTACTCATCTAACCTGTCTAACCACTCGTAAGAACGTCACGATTCTAAAGACCTGGTGGCATCTGTTGGGGTCAAAATCGGTCACGACAGAATCAATGTCTGAAAATTCCCGAAAAACATTTGTTTTCTAAAAAAGAAATAAAAAAGCGCGAGAAACCACAAGTAGAACCTTGTACAAATTCAAGAACGATTGGACGGAAAGTTATCGGAAAGGATAATCGAGCAACAGAACGACCAAAACAATCGGGTACAACCCGCCCAACGGCAAGTTGAACGGACCAAGCCCAACTAGCCATCTGGCGAGTTGGAGCAGCTCGCTCAACTTGCCTGATGGCGAGTTGGATGGTCTCCGTCCAAATCAAAATCAAGCGAGTTGGGAGTGCTTAACCAAGTCGCCCGATGGCGAGTTGGACTGTCACCGTCCAACTCGCCATCAGGGGAGTTGGGATTCCTCGAGAAACTCGCCTGATGGTGAGTTGGAAAGTTGATATGGGAGGTGTTACTGTTCTAGCAGGGTATATATATCCTAAACAATTATCTATCAAATTAACCCTTAATTCTAAGTCACAAAACAATACTTTTGCCAAGAGAGATCAGGTGTCGTACTTAGGGATCGAATCCACAGAGCACAATGACACACAATAGATTTCTTATTCCGAATGGTTAAGCTAGGTTATTATATATATTGGCAACAAGTAATCAATCTAAGGAAATATTCCTTATTGGAGAGTGTGGATGCAATATGGAAATATGCTAATAATGTAATTATGGAAATATGCTAATACTGTAAATATGGAAATATGCTATTAAACTAACTAGATGTAGTAAATATGCTAGATATAGGGTTTCAAGCTTAATGAATTATAGGGAATAAGAAACACAGATATTTAAATATTCTAGAACTCAAATATTAACTATTCTGACTCTTTTAACTCCAACTCTCGTATGCAAGCAAAAGGAAAAAACCATCGATCGACGACTAAGGCCTGGTGTCGATCGACGTTGAAAACAGAAGGAAGTGTGTACGAGATTTGATATGTTCACCAAGCTAATTAGACCAGCTATCGCATGCGCCTAACAACCTAGTTCAATGGAGTCTGCTCTGGCACAGAACCTACTTTCTTAGTCGTCCATGTCCTACTTTCGAGATCCTAATTAACTACTCTAGAATGCAAGCATTAAGCACAACTTAATTGATGGATATTAACTTAACCTAGCAATCCTACTTTTGGGCTAATCCATGATTGCTATCATTCAACCTTAAATCTAGTTGATAACTACTCATACATAACCAAAGTAAGAATAATAATCTGAATATAATGCACATATAAAACACTGGGGTTCCAATACAAATCTCCCTAATGAGTTATGAATTTTCCCCCTAAATAAAATACTAAAGAACCTGGCACTGTACGTCTCCGTAAGTTTGCCTTTTTCTGTCCCCTTATTTTGGTGTCATACATAAAGCATAAATATAAAACCCTAAAATCTAGGTCAAAACAAGTCCAGGGGTAAACTTGTAATCTTGTGTCTTGTCTTTAACTTGGGCTTTAAATCAGCTGTCTGCGAATTGGTCACCGATCGATGGCAAGTGGTCAGCATCGATCGATCTTGGTAATGTAACATCATTCGATGTCAAGATAGTGCCGTCGATCGATGACAGTCTTCTATTTCGACTCTCTCAATGATCAGCTACGAAATATTCTCTTATAAATACTCAAAAAGCTCAAAGTATCTCCATCAACTCCTCCAGACTTAACCTTTTGCTTGTTTTCAAGCAAACAAGCCTGCGAAAGAGGTTTTGAAAAGCGAAGACTCACATAATATCTAAGTATAACTGTCACCTTACTTTATTGCAGCCACATCCTATCAAGTCAATCACAGAGAACTTTATATACCCTATTCTAGTATAGCAACCAAATCCATTCTACCAACAACTTAGCGAATACTAGTCTGACTCGCCCTTTTACTGATTTCAGTTTTTTGCATAAAATAAAAGTGCATGCTTTACCTTGGGAGTATCGATCAAAGGATATATAGACTCTTACCTCTGCAAGTATCTGAACACACAAGTAGTCTTCTCTGGTTCCTTTCCTCTCTCTCTTCTCACTTCTTCTAAGTCAATGTCTCCCTTCTTTTGAGGGTATCATTTTATTTTTTTTAATTGACTAAGATGTTTGGATAGGCTTCCATGAATCAAGCCCTAATGGTTTTTGCCACTAGATCCTGTTCACTTCTTTTTGACCTTTTTCTCTTTATAGGATCATATGAATCAAGCTTTAATGGTTGTTGCCACCAAATCCTATTCGATTCCTTTTTTAATCTGAAGGGGAGAGAGAGGAGAATCAGAAGCACACAAACTTTTACCTTCCAGACTTGCAGAAGGAATCCGATCCAGTGTATACCAAATCCCAAAGCAAGCAAATAATGTCAAGATTAGTGTTGGAAATCAGCTTCGGTTCCTTCAAACTTTCTAAGCAAGTGTGTTATAGTGGCAAGATGATCCACTTGGTATCTTTAGTAATCTCTGCAAACAACTTTCTAAGAATGGTGCTAAAATGTGGTTAGTCAATAATACATCTTGATCATAGTCCTCTTCTTGACTCGATAAAAATCTTTGAAAAACTTATATATATAGTAAATAAAAATCAAAAACAATAGAATAGCATTAGTGAACCTCCCCCAGACTTAAATTACACTGTCCCCAGTGTAATCCGCCTCGGATTGGTTAGGAAAAATTAAATCATAAGTAAATAGCTTAAGTATTGAACTCAATACCTCTCTCTGTAAGAGACTGTCGATCGATGGTCGCGATCCAGCGTCGACCGATGGTGCCTCTATGGTGTCGATCGATGGTAGTATAAATAGTCTGTAAAAATAAAATAAAATTTGAAATAAATAGTAATATAAGTAAAAACTTACTAAACAGTGGGTTGCCCCCCTCCACTCAGTGCTTGGTTATAGTCTTAAGCTCAACGTTTTGAACTTGCTGACTGGAATGGAGGTGGATCAACACTTGGAAAACAAGTGTCTACATCTTCTTTGCGCTTCTGAAACCATGTACCAATGAAGCTTCTCATTGCTTCATCTCCTCTGGCTTTCTCATTCTTTATGATCTCCTTAGTAACCTCCACTAAATGCATTCTCCTTTGTAGATTCTCAATATTACACTTTAGCATTCTAAGTCTGGCAGTTGTAGTCTCTGATATATCCTCCTATTTCTGAGAAATATCTTCCTTCATTAGGCTCTGGGAAAAAGCAATCTCATTGAACTTATCTTCCAATTGTTTTTCTGCTGTGGTTTTTTGACTGTCGAAATCAATATCGATCGATGGCCTAATGCTACCGTCGATCGATGTCGCTTTATCTGGTCCACTCGCATGCTGTCTTTGAACAGTATCCAAATCTTGCTGCATCTTATCCATGCGTGTAGTTAGACTGGTGAGGCACTTGTCTATAGGATAGTAGACATCATCAAGCCTCCTATAGAAATCTTCTAATGACATCTCTTGAGCGTTGTAGATCTCATTCACAAGATCGTCAATCTCTTCTCTGCTATATGTTTCTTGCTTCTTCCTGGACATAGCGATCTTGCCGCATATTCAGGTAAACATATGTACCTATACTCAAACATAGTAGCTCTCTCTAGAACTGCCCTGATATCTTCCTCTTGCACATTCACAATTCGTCCGTCTATTGCGCGTGCATTACCATTCTCATCTCTGTAAATGCCATTCTCATATTGCTTTTCCCAAAAGAAAATCCTTCTACCATCAGCATCAAAAGCTCTCTTTCCATACTCTACCCGACCGTCTATCAATAGGGAATTTATCCTACTAACCGGTCCCAGAGTTTCTGAAGTAAAAGGGTTAGATGTAAAGAACTCGTGGACTTCTGGAATGGTGGTATCGATTGATGCATGCTTCTTGTTCTCGATCGATGTTTGGTATTGGATAGGCTCGTGCTTCTTCTCTTTGATGTCGATCGATGTCGGTACCTATGCGTCGATCGATGGATGTTGCTGTTGTTCAAATAAACTTTCTGATCCATTAGCAATAACAAGGGCGTCTGCTACATCTTCCTCAGGTAGATTGACAATTCTCTCGTAAAGATCTCGTACACGTCCTTCAGTATCTCTGAAAATTCCAAACTCATTTGGTCTGAGATAACCATCTTCTGTATCTTCTGCTCCAATTAATTGATCTGGTCTTCGTTTGATGGCCAAGATATGTTGAGGATTGATGCTGGATTGCCCACTTTGGCGTTCATTATCCAGACAGCTTCTTCCAGTGCTAGGCTGCGAGAGTCAATAAGTTCTTCCTCTCTGTAAGCTGCATCGTGTTCTTCTTAATCTCCTCCGTGACCTTGGTATGCTGGTTTGGTTTCGATCGATGGTGTATGTACCGTCGATCGATACTCGATAATCAGACTGGTAGACAAAAAGGTTTCCAGCTCCATTAGTCATTGCAAGTATATCTGCCACATTTTCCTTCGTGACATGTAGAATTTTTCCATCCATAGCTCTTGCATGACCTCTGTATTTTGCATAATACCGAACTCATCTGTTTGTAAATAACCATATTCCCTTTCTTGTTATGCAGTTGAATCTCGTTCGGTTTCTGCTTCATGCTCAGTATCGATCGACGGTGTATGGTGGCCGTCGATCGATGTCGATTTCCCAGGTTGATGGGAAACATGAAAAACTCCAGCCTCTTCCATAGCAATCCCTCGGTATTCAATCATACTCGAGGTAGGTTGTGTTGTAGCTGAAATCACCATGGTAGGTGTGGGCTTGTTCGGATATTTGAGTGTCGATCGATGCGATAGGGTGGGTGTCGATCGATTTTTGAACTGTATGGCTATCGATCGATGGGTTGGGTTGGGTGTCGATCGATGCTCCTTCTTCTGATTCCTCACCGAACTCGTAATTGCAGAAGCATGTGGCCACAAGCTCTGCATCATTGCACAATTCGATCATGGTAGCCTTGTTCTTATTCTTGACAGGTTCATAAAAAATATTTTGATCAATCAGAGATATATAAAAATCTGTTTAACTTCATATCGCATATGGCTTCCACAGTAGCCATGAATGCTCTCCCAAGCAGTAGAGAAGAGTTCCAACCTATCCTGATGTCCATCACATGAAATCTGTTGGAACTAATGTATTGTTGATCTGCGTTGGAACATCTTTTACCATGCCTCCTGATTTTACTCTTGAGCATTCTACGAATGTAAAGGAATCGTTGGAGGGTTCCACTTTCAGGTTCAGCTTCTCTGCCATTGACTTTAGCATAATGCTTACTGAAGATCCAGTGTCACAAAGGGCATTAGGATATTTGTTTCCTTTGATGAAGCATGTAACCACAAATTTTCGAGGATCACTATTCTTCTTCAAACATGTCCTCTGCTTCGTCTTCTCT
Organism: Moricandia moricandioides; assembly: GCA_905132885.1. Taxonomy (NCBI): domain Eukaryota; kingdom Viridiplantae; phylum Streptophyta; class Magnoliopsida; order Brassicales; family Brassicaceae; genus Moricandia; species Moricandia moricandioides. Next base: position 34,566 of record CAJHQQ010002482.1, read on the forward strand.
CTGAGGTGATTGAACATTATCTATATCATCATATGTCTCCCTTGTTTCCCTGAAAAATATCCACAATCTGTGAGTGTAATAAGCCTCATCAAAAGAAGTATCTAAAAGAATTTTAAAAACTCTTTTTGCAAAGCTATCTATCTCCTTTTCATTGGCTTCTCTGCGTTGATGTTTGGGGATCTTTTGTCTCCTATTTGATTGTCCCTCATCTTCTCTATCAGTATCCATAGCTTTAGATATGTTTGTATTCTGTTCTAAAATTGTTACAGTCATACGTACAATCAAGCTTGCATTTAGGTTCGGTAGTCGAACTGGGTTTCTCTCTTGTCGATCGATGCGAAGTGTGTATTGTCGATCGATTCTTCTGTCACTCTGTTGATCGATGTCACGGAAACGGTGTTGATCGATGTTAGTCGATTCACACGAATCCATTGAGTCTGTAGGCTTCACCGTGGTTCTATTCTCTCCGGTTGGTGTCGATCGATGCGAATGAGAAGTGCCGAGTGATGTGGAATTTTCCATACGCAAATCGCTATCTTGGGGCTTCCTCTCTTGACTTCCTGCGAGAAATCATCATCAATCAATGCATTGACGTGGTGTCTTTTCCCAGCCTCAATTTTCTCCTTGATCAAACTCTCATGCTTCTTAATGGTCTCACTTGTTTGCATCACTTTATTCTCTAGTTTCTTCACATGAGTGCTGAGGTTTTCGAATTTGGCATTGAGGTTGAGGTACAAACCATCTATTTTCCCATTGAAATCCACAATCATCTTCTGCTGTCCCTCTAAAACTTTGTCAACCATCGCTTCAATCTTGCTTTCCTGATTTTTTGGAGGAGGATTCTAGTAGTAGGTAGATCCATAAGTCATGTTGTTGTTGAACGGTCTTCGCTGCGAATTCTGATTAAAGTTACTCCTTTGACCAGTGCCATAGAAGTTCTTGTTGAAGCCTGAATTCCCTTGTCTCTGGAAACCATTCCCATTGATGTAGTTTACATCTTCTTCATCAATCTCATCTTCTCAAGACTCAATTGCTTCCACGTCCACAAAAGTAACTTGCTTCTTAAAAAATTTCTAAAAACTATCCAGTTTTGCCTTGACCTCTTCAATCTACTCTTTGCTCACAGCTAGAGCTGATTTCCTTCTCTTAAAATCGGTGTTTTTGGTGCTACAGTTGGATGCCAAAATTTTCAATCAATCTTGTAGCTTCTTCAGGGCTTCTGGTGCTGAAGTTTCCCTCACTAGCTGTGTCAAAAGCCATCTGATATTGTAATCCAATACCTCTAAAGAAAGTGCTAAGAATCTGCACTTCGTTCAACCCATGATGTTGACAGTCTCGCTGGTATGACTTGAATCTGATACATGAGTTTCTGAAAGATTCTGAGGTTCTTGTGAAAAAGTAGCAATCTTGCTCCTCAAATCCTCTGCTCTTACGTCATCAAAGAAGTTACGCAAGAAAGCATTTTTGATGTCATTCCAGGATGTCAGGGATCTTGGTGGTAGTTGCTTAAGCCAATATGAAGCTTCTCCATCAAGTGAGTACTTGAAGAGCTTACAGAAAAGATAGTCCTCAGGGACTCCATTGGCTTTAAGGTGTCCGCGCTACAATTCCGAATAAATCGGGCTTGATCTAAAAATCGTTTCTCTGAAAAGCTGGAGGACGAATAGCGGATATGTTGGCGTAGAACTGTTCTGGACGGTTGTAGTCAGCCAGCGTTCGTTGAGCAGATTGGGCGTTAGCTTCAGGTTGAGATATTTCATCGTCTGCTTCTGTTTCTGTTTCTGTATCAGGGATTACAGCCCCCTGATCGTCTATCTTTTGACCTGCTGCATTATACGCAGATGATCGTTGAGGTCATGCAAGTCTCCATTCTCATTCTGAACCACAATTATAGGCATAACCATTTGAACTCGCCTGCTGACGTCGATCGATGCGGGTGAGGTTCTGTCGATTGATGCTAAGTGATTAATGTCGGTCGATGCTAGAGTTCTGATGCCGTTCGATGCTTTCCGTAAAGAAGTGTCGGTTGACGCTGAATGTATGATGTCGATCGATGCTTGTCGTCTTTCTTTGCGGATCATATGTTCGAGTTTATGCGGGTCTGAGAATAGTAATTCTTGTCCTTTATTGCTCCTGGTAATCTTTTGCATGCACCTGAAAGACAAAGGAAAGAGAAAAATCAATAAATTGAAAGTAAAACAAACCTAGACTAAACCCTAGAAATTAAACTAATGGTGATCAATTTTTCCCGGCAACGGCACCAAATTTGACATGGGTGGTGTTTAGTGTTCTAGCAGGGTATAAATATCCTAAGCAGTTAACTATCAAATTGACCCTTAATCCTAACACACAAAACAATATTCTTGCCAAGAGAGATAAGTGTAGTACTTAGGGATCGAATCTACAAAGAACAATGGGACACAATAGATTTCTTATTTATAAAGGTTAAGCTAGGTGATTATATATATTGGTAACATGTAATCAGTCTAAGTAAATATTCTTTATTGGAGAGTGTAGATGCAATATGTAAATATGTTAATAATGTAATTATGGAAATATGCTAATAATGTAAATATGGAAATATGCTATTAAACTAACTAGATGTAAATGTAAATATGCTAGATCTAGGGTTTCAAACTTAATAAATTATAGGGAAAAAAGAAGCACATATATGTAAATATTCTAGAACTCAAATATTAACTATTCTGACCCTTTTAACTCCAACTCTCATATGCGAGCAAAAGGAAGGACCATCGATCGACGGCTAAGGCCTGGTGTCGATCCGTCGATCGACGGTGAAATCGGAAGGAAGTGTGAACGAGATTTGATATGTTCACCAAGCTAATTACACCAGCTCTCGCATGCGCCTAACAACCCACTTCAATGGAGTCTATTCTGGCACAGAACCTACTCTCGTAGTCTTCCATGTCCTACTTTCGAGATCCTAGTTAGCTACTCTAGAATGCAAGCATTAAGAACAAATCAATTGATGTTAACTTAACCTAGCAATCCTACTTTTGGGCTAATCCATGATTGCTATCATTCAACCTTAAATCTAGTTGATAACTACTCAGACATAACCAAAGTAAGAATAATAGTCTGAATATAATGCATAGATAAAATTTTGGAGTTCCAATAAAAATCTCCCTAAGGAGTTATGAATCTTCTCCCTTAATAGAATACTAAAAACTCTAGAACCTCGCACCGTACGTCGCTTCCGTCACTGGTGTCATACATAAAGTATAAATATAAAACCCTAAAATCTAGGTCAAAACTCGTCCAGGGGTAATCTTGTAATCTTGTGTCTTGTCTCTAACTTGGGCTTGAAATCAGCTGTATGCGAATTGGTCATCGATCGATGTCAAGTGTTCAGCATCGATCAATCTTGGTCATGTATCATCGGTCGACGTTAAGGTAGTGTCGTCGATCGACTGCAATCTTGTACTTTGACTATCTCCATGATCAACTACGGATTATTCTCCTCTAAATGCTCCAAAAGCTCCAAGTATCTCCATATATCTCCAAAACGTACCTGGACCTGTAAAGACCTTAAAACATAGCCTAGAAACACATAATAGACCCTAAATAGAGCCTATAACATGGCCTGAAACTAGTAATAAATAGGCTATATCAACAATCTTCAAAGATTGGAGAGGAAAAAAAAATACTCGATTAAAAGGGACACTAAGATGCGTACATGGTCTCGCGCTTGTTAAAGTGAAAGCAACAAGAAGAGAAAAGGCACACCACAGTTAATTGCAACTCTATTGCATGATGATGACGATTATCTAGGAAAAATGGAAACTTCAAGTCCTATAAGTATCATTGAACTTGTTTGGACAAAACTGGCTGTGAAGATATCATACTCCGCTGCGGTGAGAGGTATATATGAAGTTGTTAGTGCTTTGCATGGTACTCATGAAGAAAGTTACAAGATGTATTATTTTTGTACATGTTAGCGAAGATCAATCATAGGACAATAACAAGTGTGAAATAATATGAGAAGGAAAAATTCAAAGTACGTGTTCATCGCTTTGGGAGCTAACTAGGCCTGGGCATTTCGGGTATCGGTTTGGTTCAGTTTGGGTATTTTGGGTATCGGATAGTTCGGGTAGGGGGCTAAAGGTTCAATTTACTACTTGGCCTATTTTCGGCTCGGTTTGGTTCAGATGGTTTTGGGTTCAGTCGGTTCGGATATTAAAACTAAGAACCGTAAAATACCCAGAAAAACTCAGTTTTCATTTGGTTATGGTTTTGGTTCAGGTTTGCTTGGTTCGAGTTAAATATCAAATATTTTGGGTAAAATGTTAAATAATTCAGATAAAAATCTTGTATATTTCAGATTACTTTGGATATCTAAGATAAAAATATCTGGATACTTTCGAATATTTTAGGTAGTTTGAATACTTTATAATAATTTAGTTTTGTTCAACTATTTCTGAATATTTTTAATAGATTTTAAATTATAAATACATATTGAGGTATGTTATATGTATATATAATTAATATTTTATATATTTGGGTATTTGTTCGGTTCCAATTTGGTTTGGTTATTTCGGATAATGAAATATAGAAACCATTCGGGTATTTGAAGGTTTTGGTTTGGCTTCGGGTTTGGGTATTTAGGTTTGGTTCCAATTCGGTTATTCGGTTCCGATTATTTTTCCCTGGCCAAGAGCTAGCAAAGAAGGGTTTCAAGTCATGAGGAAATTTATAACTGTGGATGCAACTTCTCAAGAATGGATATGGTGGTGAACTAGTTTTTTCAACTGCCCAGGATCCTAAACGGGACAATTACCCTTTAGACTTTGGTGTGGTAGATGGTGAGAATAATGATAGTTGGAACTTGGTTTATGAGATGCTGAAAACTATTATACTATATTCATTAGAGTTAGTATTTATGAGTGACAGAAATGAAAGCCTCATCAGTGCTATCGCTAATGTGTATCTGAGCACACATCATGCGTATGTATATGGAATTTGTCTCAAAATGTGAAAGGTCGTGCAACTAACATCAACAAAGATGTAGTGGCATGGAGATTCTTTTAGTGTAGTAGGCTTTACCCAGTGGCTGAGTTCACATGTACTTATTCTTCTTTTAAGACCAGAAATCCCTCTGTTGTGAAGTATCTGGAGGAGAGTACTGAGAAAGAAAAGTGGACAAGATGTTTCTTTCCAGGATAAAGATACAACATGACAAAGCAACGGTATGCAAGCGATCAATAGTGTGTTCAAGAACGCAAGGAAGTACTCTTTAATATCCATGCTTGATACGATCATTAAAAAATACTGATGTGTTTAGTGAACATAGGAAAGCGACCGTTTAGGAATCAGCTGAACACAAATTGGTGCTTTTAGTGGAGAATTTTGTCCATGATACATGGACGGTTGCAAATGAATTAATGGTGTTTGAGCTAAAAGCTTTCAAGCTTGAATACAATGCAATATCTACTGCTGGGAGGCCTTATTTTATGAGCTTAATAGTGAAAGTTCTAATTGCCTAGTTCAATAGAGTCTATTCTGGCACATAACCTACTCTCGTAGTCGTCCATGTCCTACTTTCGAGATCCTAGTTAGCTACTCTAGAATGCAATCATTAAGCACAACTCAATTTATGGATATTAGCTTAACCTAGCAATCCTACTTTTGGGCTAATCCATGATTGCTATCATTCAACCCTAAATCTAATTGATAATTACTCTGACATAATCAAAGTAAGAATAATAATTTATATATAATGCATAGATAAAATACTTGGGTGCCAATACAAATCTCCCTAAGGAGTTATGAATCTTCTCCCTAAATAAAATACTAAAGAACCTAGCACCGTACGTCTCCGTACGTATGCCTGTTTCTGCCCCCGTATTTTGGTGTCATACACAAAGTATAAATATAAAACCCTAAAATCTAGTTCAAAACTCGTCCAGGGGAAAACTTGTAATCTTGTGTCTTGCCTCTAACTTGGGCTTGCAGGTGTCTGCAAAGTGGTCATCGATCGATGGCAAGTGGTCAGCATCATTCGATCTTGGTCATGTAACATCGGTCAAGATAGTGCCGGTGATCGATGGCAGTCTTGTATTTCGACTCTCTCAAGGATCAGCTACGGATTATTCTCCTCTAAATGCTCCAAAATCTCCAAGTATCTCCATATATCTCCAAAACGTATCTGGACATGCAAAGACAATAAAACATAGCCTATACACACATAATAGACACTAAATAGAGTCCATAACATTGCCTAAACCTGGTAATAAATAAGCTATATAAACTGTCACCGTTCAGCTTGCAATTAGACGAGTTGAGACTGACCATCTAGCTCGCCTGGTGGCGAGTTGGACCGTCCCCGTCCAACTCGCCATCAGGCTAGTTGTATCTGCCCATCCAGTATGCCTGATGGCAAGTTGGAGTGTCCCCGTCCAGCTCGCCATCAGGCGAGTTGGATCGACCACATCCAGCTCTCCATCATGTGAGTTGGATCATCACCATCCATCTCGGTTCTAATAAATACCTCTTTTGAACCTCGATCACACTGTCTCTTGTTTCGTTTCGATCAGAGTTACCGTTCGAACTTTAGTCTTGTTTCTCTGTAAAAACTAGCGTAAAAAATAAAGAGAAAAGGAAAAAGAATATATATGGAGGCTATATGCGGCTGGGATAAAAAGATACGAAAACTAGGGAAAATCCTGAAATAGTATCTAGGTTTCCTTAAATATTAGGAGCAGTGAAGCGGCTGCTCTGCTCAGGAGCACCCATCAGGTTGCTCCTTTCGTCTGCTCCGAAGGAAAACTTCAATGTGTACACTTTTCTTCATGAATCCATCCAAGAGCCTCCTAAACTACTCTGTACCTGTAAGGACTCAAAAAAAAAAAACTAAAAAGACTCGATAGAACCTTGAAAACAAATGACAAAACTTATATACATTTTGCCAAAAACACAAGATATCACACCTTGGGATTTCGACAACTATATACATGGTTAATTACAATGAGTGAGCGCTATATGAGTCTCATCTGAAGATCGACACGTTGTTGAGGGGGTCCTATCAGTGGAAGTACAAGGATTCTCAATTGGGAGAGTGTTGTCTTCAGCTACCGAGGAAGACACTGATAGACATACGTAAAGATGGTGCGCACCTTGATTTTCAGCCACCCAAGGATATGACCATCAAACCAAACTGAAGTAGATCCCATAGACGACCATCTACCAGTGGTCATTCATCGACCAATGACCTATCAGACTGCCCTTATTTCCTGGTGGACTTAGAGGACCCATTTCAGCACTCCGTTGCTACTGCATTTTGGAAAATATGGGCCACACTCTCCAGCTGAACTTGTATGTGCCAGCCGTGGACCAGAGCATGCTCCCCATCACCAGCTGCTGCATATTCATAGGAGGAGGAAGAGGAGTTAGACGAAGATGAGGAGTATTCTAATTTGTTTTTGTTAGTGTTATTAGCTTGATTACTTGTTACGATTCTTGTGAATGATCGATTTCCGTTCTTGTTTGATTTGCAGATTAAGGAGTAAACATGAACACAATCAACACACAAGATTTGTTAACCCGGACTTCGTTTCCTACTGTCCGGGGAGAGATCTGAGCTCTCAACTGATCACTATAGCCTTTGGAACAATATAGAGTCTCGGTGTCTTTCAACAAGCTTATACAGAGATCACACCAAGATAAGTTGTAAAGACTACCTCTGAAATACACTACAGGTAATCAGATTCTTCTACGGTTCTGATCACAGCCGGAACTTCACCGCCTCCGTCGCGATCGTCGCCAAGATAAGACTCTCTTTCACTCTGATCCTTTTATCTCTGCTCGTGTCAGTTATAACAGAATGCTCACTCACTCTCGAGGAAGACAATGATTCTTATTATATCATTTACCAAAACTCCACCGTTTTGCAGGTTAGCATTCGAAGCCCACTGAGCTCCAGGTTTCAACTCGAGCTTAAGTTCGTAATGGGCCAAGACGTTTAGGCCCAAGCCACAACTCAGCTCAAGTGAACTTACGACAAACACTCACAATCTCCACCTTTGTCGATTCACTTCGGTCTGAAACCCTAAACACTTTGCCGAAATCACCTATGTCGAGAGCTCCACCTAAACCAGTCCGCTCAAACAACTTCTCCGATGACCCAACCTCAGAACTCTCTCTCTCAACCTCCTGATCAATCCTAAACCAGATGAATCCTCCAGCTTTACCGTCGATTCAGAATAGAAGTGGATCACTTCTGATCTATCTTCTTTCTTCTGAAAAAAAACACAAGGTAAGAACCTTTTTTTTTTTTATTTACCATTCAAATGAAAAGACTGTCGATTTCTTTTGTCCTCAAAACTTAATCCAGTTTCTTTATGTTGCATGCGAGGTAACCAAATCGACAAAGTCACCTCAAGCTCCACCTCATCCCATCAGGCTAGAACCTTAGCCAGCTCCAGACACTTCTGAAAAGCCGGACCAGGTAAACACTTAGTTAGAAAATCAGCCGCATTTAGAGTAGTATGCACCTTGATTAGATTAACAGAACCCTTGTGAACTTTATCCCGAATAAAATGATATTTAGTATCCATATGCTTCGTCCTGCCATGATGAACTGCATTTTTAGCTAGACATATTGCACTTTGCGCATCACAGTACAACTTGTAGCTATTGAAATTGAATCCCAATTCACCGCACATCATCATCAACCATTTACCCTCCTTCGCTGCTTCAGTGAGAGCCATATACTCAGCTTCTGTAGTTGACAATGCAACAACAGACTGTAGTGTGGCTCGCCAACTGACAGTATTCCCCCCCCAACTTGAAAAAGATAAGCTGATACCGATCTCCTTCGATCCAAATCTGAATTGTAGTCTGAATCACTGTAGCCAACAATCTCAAACACATCATGTTTGGTGAACGTTAGGCATATATCCAGAGCTCCCGTTAAGTACTTGAAAACCCATCTGACAGCATCCCAGTGAGCTCTTCCTGGTTGAGACATGTATCTGCTGATCAGACAAATAGCAAATCTCAAATCATGTCGAGACCCAATCATAGCATACATTAGGCTTCCAACCGCACTAGCATAGGGTATCTTTTCCATATAGTCAGCTTGTTCTTTGATCTCTTCATCAGATAACTTTCTCAACTTGTGTTGTGAGCTAACCGGAGTAACAACTGGTTTTGCTCCATCCATGTTGAAATTCTTCAACACTTGTCTTAAGTATTTTTCTTGTGAAAGCTTTAGAGTACCCTTCTTTCTGTCACGCAAAATGTCCATCCCCAAGATACGAGTAGCTTTGCCCAAGTCTTTCATTTCAAATTCAGACCTCAGACTCTCCTTCAGTTTCTGAATTTTCTTCATATCTTTCGATGCTATTAGCATATCATCCACGTATATCAGTAAGAAAACCTTTTCCTCCAAAGTCTTTCCTTTAAAATACACACACGGGTCATGAACACTCTGAATGTAGCCTTGTCTCTTCATGAACTCATCAAACCTTTGATTCCACTGCCTCGGAGACTGTTTTAATCCATACAGGGATCTCTTCAATAGGCACACTTTCGACTCGTCTCCTTTCTCAATGAATCCCTCAGGTTGACTCATATAGATTTCCTCGTCTAGAGTTCCATGTAGAAAGGCTGTCTTTACATCTAGCTGCTCTAGTTCCATGTCGTAGTTAACCACCACTGACAGCATCAAACGAATGGACACATGCTTCACCACTGGTGAGAAAATTTTGTTGTAATCAATTCCCTCGATTTGAGTAAATCCTTTAGCTACTAGTCTAGCCTTGAACCTCGGAGATTCAACATTAGGAATTCCCTCCTTGAACTTGAAAATCCATTTGCAACCAACAATTTTCTTCTTTCCCGGCTTATCTACCACTAGCCAGGTTTTGTTCTTTGCCAAGGATTTAATCTCTTCTTCCATGGCTAGTTCCCAGTACTTCCAGTACTTGCTCCTTCTTGCTTCTGCCACAGTTTTTGGTTCTTCTATCTCTGCATCTCGAGCACACAACAGTGCATAAGCAACCACATAATCACCTCCTTCCTCGTATATCGATGGCTTCTTGACATTTCTTCTAGCTCGATCTCGAACTAACATATAATCACTTAAGTCGTCTGGAGAAGTCTCTACTTGCGTCGTTTCTGTTCCTCTCTGTTCAGCTGTATCGGACTCTGAGCTGTCTGAACCTTCTGATTCCGAACTCGAAGACTCATCCACACTTTCTGATAAAAATCCACCAGACTCTGAATCCTCAAACGTCTTATCAAATTTGAATGAAACTCGTTTTCCCTTTTTAGTTTGTTTGGATGCCTTAGGTGTTGTCTCGACCTTGTCTTTAAACACCTTGTCTTCATGAAACGTCACGTTTCGACTGATAGTACACTTTCCCTCTTCTGGCATCCAAACCCTGAAACCTTTGACACCCTGACGGTATCCCACGAAGTAGCCTTTCGTTGCTCTGGGGCTTATCTTATCCTGAACAGTGTGTACAAACGCTTCACATCCAAACCTCTTAAGATGACTCAATGTTACCTTCCTTCCTGACCAGACTTCTTCTCGAATCTTAAAGCTCAAAGATGACGTAGGAGAATGATTAATCAGATACACTGCCGTAGAAGCTGCCTCTGCCCAAAACTGTTTCCCAAATCCTGTCTCAGCTAGCATACTTCGAACTTTGTTCATGATAGTCCTGTTCATTCTCTCAGCAACACCGTTCTGCTGTGGTGTGTAAGAGCATGTCGTGTGCCTTTTAATCCCAGAGCTCTTACATAACCCATTAAACGCTTTGTTGCAAAATTCCAGACCGTTGTCTGTCCTCAGACACTTCACACGCTTCCCTGTTTGATTCTCAACAAGCTGTTTCCATTCCTTAAAATTTTGAAATGCTTCATCTTTAGTTCTTAGAAAACTAATCCACACTTTCCTTGAGTAATCATCAATAAACGTGATGAAGTACTTGCATCCTGCGAGGCTCTCCTCAACACTTGGTGAACCCCACAAATCCGAATGAATGTACTCCAGTGGTTCCTTAGAAACATGCTTTCCTTCTTGAAAACTTTGTTTATGAGATTTCCCGAGAACACATTCCTCACAGAAGTCAAGTGTATGAACTTCTTTCCCATCAAGGTATCCACCTTTAACCAGTTCATTCATACACTTAAGTCCCATGTGGCCTAGCCTAGAATGCCACATCTTTGTGGTATCAACTTCAGGTCTAGCAATAGCAATTGTTCCCTTCTACACACTCCCATTCAAGAAATATAGACCTTCTCTGTATGTTCCTGTAATCACACGCTTTCCACCTTTAGAGAATGTCACGTTAAACCCAGATCCTTCATAACTGCACCCACTCTTCTCGAGTTGCCCAAATGAAATCAAATTCCTTCCCATAGTAGGCATGTAGTGCACGTCAGTCAAGATCACCTCTGTACCGTGTGGATTTACAATTTTCAATTTTCCAATGCCGGTCACTTTGCTATAAGTGTTGTTCCCCATTAACACCTTCCCTCCATTCACTTCTTTAAAGTCAAATAGAACATCCCTGTCTGGTGTAATATGAAACGTACAGCCGGAATCCAGAACCCACAGATCACGTGTGTCATGCACACTTGCAGTCAAGATCATCGGTTCTTGTCTCTGTGCAACATTTGCATTTTGCTGCTTGTTTCCATCCTTTCTTTCTGGACAATCCCTTTTGAAGTGACCCTCACGTCCACAGACCCAACACTCTCTTGGTTTAGCTGGCATCTGTGACCTAGAGTTTCTTTTAGGTCTGCTTTCTCTGCTCTTACTCCTGCCTCTCCCTTGTTTTCCTCCTTGACGTTTCTCACCATTTCCTTTAGAGACGTACAGTCCCTCAGCAGCTGAACTTGACTTTCCTACAACCCCTTTCTCTCTTAACTCAGCCTCCTTAGAATAAGCCGAGGTTGTAACTTCCTTCAAGGTTAGTGTTTCTTTGCTGTTTCCATACTTCAATGTATGAACCAGGGAATCGTATTGAGGCGGTAAACTTGATAACACTTGAATAGCCTGATCTTCATCTGACACCATGACATTAAGACTTGCCAAATCATCCACCAGTTTCAAGAATCCATCTAAGTTTTCTTCAATAGATTTTTGTTCAGACATCTTGAAACTCGCAAACCTTTGTTTCAAATAGATCCTGTTTGGCAACGTCTTGGTTTGATAATCAGCTTCCAGTGCTCTCCACACTCCCATAGCAGTCTGCTCCTTCATTACCTTCCTCAACACGATATTAGTAAGGCTTGAACATATAAGATTTCTCGCTCTAGTATCTTTCTCCTTGGCTTTAGGATCTGAATCTTCTTCTTTTGCTTTTAACTTCGGATCTGAATCATCTTTCTCTGATGATTCACCAGCTTCATCTTGCAGAATCTTCCCCAGTCCCTGCAACTCCAGTTGCATAAGCATTTTGAATTTCCACATCCCAAAGTCCCCTTTCCCGTCGAACTTATCCATCTCAAACTTCGTAACAGCCTCCATCAAGATCCGCGCTCGTCAAACACACAGATCCACAAACACTTAGAATCGATTAACACCTTAGATTACGATCACTCGCAATCAGCTCCTGCACAAGAACCTGGCTCTGATACCACTTGTTAGTGTTATTAGCTTGATTACTTGTTACGATTCTTGTGAATGATCGATTTCCGTTCTTGTTTGATTTGCAGATTAAGGAGTAAACATGAACACAATCAACACACAAGATTTGTTAACCCGGACTTCGTTTCCTACTGTCCGGGGAGAGATCTGAGCTCTCAACTGATCACTATAGCCTTTGGAACAATATAGAGTCTCGGTGTCTTTCAACAAGCTTATACAGAGATCACACCAAGATAAGTTGTAAAGACTACCTCTGAAATACACTACAGGTAATCAGATTCTTCTACGGTTCTGATCACAGCCGGAACTTCACCGCCTCCGTCGCGATCGTCGCCAAGATAAGACTCTCTTTCACTCTGATCCTTTTAGCTCTGCTCGTGTCAGTTATAACAGAATGCTCACTCACTCTCGAGGAAGACAATGATTCTTATTATATCATTTACCAAAACTCCACCGTTTTGCAGGTTAGCATTCGAAGCCCACTGAGCTCCAGGTTTCAACTCGAGCTTAAGTTCGTAATGGGCCAAGACGTTTAGGCCCAAGCCACAACTCAGCTCAAGTGAACTTACGACAAACACTCACAGTTTTCCTTCTCTATGTACTTTTTATGTTTTTATCAAGTTAGTAGAACTGCATTTATTTTTATTTCTTTGCTTTGGATTACCAAACTATGATATTATCAATTATTGTGTTGCTATTTATTTATGTTTTAGTCACTCATAGAAAAATTCTTGGAAAAATTCATGTTTGAACATGTCGGGGTAAAGAGAAAATGTTCTTTCATAGGAGCGTCGAGCAACGCCCTGATAGCGTCGTCGACGCTCATAGACAGACGAGGTACAACTTCATATTCAATTTTTAAATATGACCTCATGCTAGATAACAATGGGGACATTCCTTTTAAAGTCTTGGAGAGGTAGTTATTGACATTGTGTTTTGTTTTGAGTGTCAATTAGTTGTTTTATTGAGTCAAAATAAAGTAAGTTGGGAATGATGAAATTTTTCCTGGAACAAACCGCCTAACCACTCTCTAACACCATTCTTAGTTGCTGATTGCTGGATGTACTGAATGGAAATGCTAAAGTGGATCGGCCTACAAGCAACATCCACACTTAATAGAGAGCATGAAGGAACCAAAGCTGAACTCCAACTTAATCTACTCAATTTTCCTCTTATGGGACTTGCTATACAATGGATCAGATTCCTCCTGCAGGTATGTAATGTAAAAGTATGTGTGCTTCTGGTTCCCCTCTCTCCTCTCTTCAGCATCTAGAAAAGAGAAAGAAAATGAAAAGATTGACATGATTTACTGAGATGTAGAGGGTTAGGAAAATTTCCAGTGACCCCACTATTTTAATTTAAAGGGATGATCACACAAAGCTGGAAGCGAGGGGTACAAAAATTTCCTTTGACCCCATTATTTGCCTACACTTTACAGAGCTTGAAAATGAAAATAAAATAATAAAAAAGAGAAGATAAGAGAAAAGTATTTAGAGAATAGAAAAAGAGGGAGTAAATGGAATAAAGAAGATTGCATGTGTGTTCAGATACTTGTTGGGGTAAGAGTCCATATGTCCTTTGATCGATATTCCCAAGATAAAGCATGCAATTTTATATTTCAGAAATGAGATTAGTAGAGGGATATGTCAGATGGTATTTATTGAGTTGTGGAATGGAAAAGTTGCTAGGCCAGGGCTGAGTACATGGAAATGCCTCAGATGTGGTTGCAACATTGTAAAGGTGATGGTGATATTCTAAGGAGACGGTGAGTCCCTGCATTTTCAAACCTCTCCCACATGTTCATTCTATGTTTTGCATGAGGACAAGCAAAAGGATTAGTCTTAGGGAGTTGACATGTCCCTTAATTTACCACTGTTAGGCCATATTATAGGTCATATTTAGAGTCTTTATTATATACTTCGAGCTTATTTTGGGTCATTTACAAATTTAGGTGCGTTTTGGAGCACTTAATAGATTACGGAGTAAAATAGAAATTAAAAGAAAGAAAACCCGTAGATGTGCAAAAAGGAGAGTCGCGACTTGATGTGAGCGTCGATCGATGCTTCCTTGTCGTCAATCGACGGTGATGTGAAATGGTGATCCCGAATTAACTTTCAAGAATTGCATTTTTTCCCAGAATTTTCCTTATTTGCGAAGAAGCCCCTAGGCGTGTTTAACCTATATTAGTTTATTTTCTAGCCACTGGTTATGCTAAGATTCATTTTAAGAACAAAGATAAGGTTCTATTCATGCAATTTATTTAGATTTCCATGATGTTCTTTAAGCATATGTTTGAGGAATTCACTTGTTAGATTTATGGTTCTTCAAGGGTCATCAAATGACTTGTTAAACTGATAGGGAAGTTAATTGATTCTTCATCTGGTTGATTTAAATGCTAAGTTTAGGATTGATCACCTTAAACATAGATCCTAGGATAAGTAAGACACACGAGAACATGATCAATTACTTGAACCTAACCTAGATGAACTAAATGATTAGGTGCAACGAGAGTTGGTCTAAGTGTTTAGTGAATATATCAAGGTTGAGTCTAATGCTTGTCTGGCGTATTTTAATTCGCAATGAGAGTTGGAATTCTAGAGTTTAGACATTAGATGATCTTTACAACGAGAGTTGATTGATTATTATGACTTTGAGTCAAAGAACTGTTCTTTAAATAAATCTTAGATAATCTATTAGTTTGCATTTCTATTGTACCTGTGAGTTCTCCTAAGTCTAGCTTTCCTCATTTTGATAACTTACAATCAAATTGTTTCTCATTCCTGTTTACTGTTTCGTCATTATTGTCTAGCTTAATTAGAAAACTAAAGTCTATTGTGCAATCATAGAGTCATTTTGGATTTGATCCCAAAGTACTACAATTAATCTTTTATTTGAGAGAGTTGCTCTAGGGTAGTTTGAGCATATCAATACACAATGAGAGTTGGTACTAGATTACAGTTAGACATATGATAATTTATCGCACCGATATTTGGATAACTTGCTGATTGCATCTGAGTTTTGGAATTGAACCTTACAAAACCTTGGCACCATTGATTGTAATTTTGTGTTCATTTTCTGATAAATCTCTAGATCTAGTGTCTTTCACATTGTTTGAAACCTTGATTTATTGACTTTTATTTACTACTTTCTAATCGCTTGCCTAGCCTAATCTAAAAATCAAGTCTATTGTGTGAACCATAGTATCTATGTGGATTTGATCCTCAAGTACTACACTAAACCTCTTATTTGAGAGAGTAACATTAATGTTAATTTGAGAATATCAAACATCCAGTAAAGCAAGAGAAAACAACAAGTAACATGGGTAAATGTAACGACCGCTCCCAAAAATATTTTTGTTTATAAAAGAATATGTTCGGGAGGAGGTTGAATTAATAAGGTGTTGGCAAGGTTCAAGATGTCTTCAGGTAAATCTATCAGTACTCTGTGCGCTCTGAATGTTCATCTCACCATGTATACGGTTCAGCCCTAAAGAGCATTTGGTCCGAAAGGATATCTAGCTTGTTAGGGGCATCTAGTCCGAAAGGACATCTAGCTTGAAAGGACAATATCTGGCCTGAAAGGACATCTGGCATGTTGTGATATCTAGACCAAAGAACATATGGTCCGAAAAAACATCTAGCCCAGTGGAGAATCTATTCCACTGGGACATCTGGTCCGCAAGGACATCTAGCTCATGACGAACGTCTGGCTTTAGTTGAGAATCTAGACACTGAAGGGTGTATGGTTCGTCATAGAAAAATATTTGGTCCAATATCTTGAACTTCTGATGTTGAACACCGCATCTGGTACATTTAGCACTGAAAGGTGCATTTGGTACATATGGTGCTTTTGTAATTGGGAGAATTCAAGTCAAAGTGGAAATTTGTTGACGGCCTTGAATCTGGATGATGCATCTAAGTGATGGATGATGCATTAAGTACATCATACAAATTAGATCGCATCAAATGTGTTGCATCAAGTTGTTATAGACCTTACATGTGATCTTGGGCTTTGACCCATGAGTCCGTATAGCCTAAGATTTTTGAAGTAAACTTAACTTTTCACTTTGTAAGCTCAATATTATTTATTTTGCCCGTGGATATAGTAATTTTGGTGAACCATATTAAATCTTTGTAGCATCACATTATTTATTTGTTTCTGCATTCTTTTTTTACGTCTGTTACAATAAGAACGTTGTTTAAATTCAGCGACAAGTTGTTCACGGAACAAGGTTGGAATCTTTGACGGAACATCATTGGAAGAAAGTTACTTGAACGTCGGTGATCCGCTTAGGATGTTCTATCTCTTTCACAGACCAAAGCCTCTCATCTTCTCTTCAAAGTTCTCGGAAATTCCTTGCATGCTTCTGACGACTTTTGAGAAGAATTTAAATGCTTCTTGGTAACTTGTCGTAGAGCGAAACTTTATAAAGCAGTCACATCTCATATACAACCGAACTAGGCTAAAACACTCACCTTGCGGAAAGAGTATTATGTATACAAATTATTTTTATATACTATTATTTATTTTACGTTCTTTTACATATTATAAAATAATATAAATATATTAAATAATTAAGAAGCCAGTAACTATATTAAATACATAATTAAATTGACACAAATATATAATTCAAAACAATCACTCATGTTTCTATAGGATAACTTCGGTCTTCAAAGTTATTTGACATTTTTAGACTGATCAAACGCTGTAGGGGCGGACTGCTCTACATTCAGCCACGCCACAGTGACCCCCCGAAGCGATCTGCCTTTATTTACAATTGTTTTATGATAAATAAATCCAAATAACCATTTTTAATTATTTTATATGTTATATAATTAAATATAAATGATATTAACATAGATATATTGTATATTTTTAATATGACTATCTATTAATAAATTTTCCTCCACATATGATTTTATGATCATTTATGTTTTTGTAATGAATTTTTTGGACCATTGATAAAAAAAATTCAGTGTGGAACTTTTAATAGTTTTAGTAACTTATAATCATTTTTAAAATTCAATACAAAATTTGAAATTAATATATTAATTTCTCAACACTTTTTCAATGCAAATTTCAAAATTAAAATACTTTTTCGCAATATATATATATATATACATATAGTGAATCTAATCTATTAATTTAAGAGACATATTTAGGATCTAACCTATTAGCCATGTGTTATTTAATTTTTTGGACGTATTCAAACTTTATTTAGTAGTAAGTACATTATATTCCACCAATTAAGTTAATTTATACTTAACATTTACTTGATGTATTTATTACATTTTATGCCACTAAGTGAAAAAAAAATCTAATTATTTATTAAAAAAAAATAAGAAAATTAAGACCAATTTATGGGCAATAAATTAACTATGCAGATAGTGCATTTTAATGAAATATTGACAATGCATGATATGCACAACTTCTTTTATGTATAGATATGTATATTGTCTTTTTTTTTAATATGAGTAAGCATATAAATATGTATTTCATCTATGTATATTTTTGTTGTCGAATTTCTACACTATATCAGATTTTTTACACATAGTAATTATATTGTCAGAAATTTTAAAAATTATCTGAAAATAAACTATGCATATGTCATACAGTAATATGTTTTTGAACCAAACTATTAAAATATACTACGGGCAGAGGATCATGGACGGAATTTTTAATTTCAACTGATTATTTATCATTTCTTACAGTTTTTGATTTGATAAGCCAAATTTTTATTTTATAAAGTTCAGTTTCTTATTTTCTATTTTTTTCTGGTTTTTATGTGGTGAAAAAAATAAAATTTTAATTTTGGTTTGAATTTATGATTCTTCTTTATATATTTTTAACCATTTGTATTTTGTGAACTATATTATAAACTTTTTACTAAATTCATATTTTAATAAAAATGATATTATAAAATTAGATAGATTGAAAATGTACTAATATGATCAATTTATTTTTATTTATGATATAAGATTGATTATTCATTTAGACTTTGTCATAAAATAATATAGAAATATTTTTTGATAAATAAGTGATGTAATATGTTTTAATATGTTTTATATATTTATTCATGCTAATTTGAAACAAATCAAACTGGTAGATATTAGCTACATTAATATCTTCACCCTAAATTCATTATGTTTAGATATATCATGTTCAGAAATATATTTCACCTCTTTAGTATCGTCTTAATATTCTCTTTGATATATTCAATAACTATTTTGGATCAAAAATATATTCAATAACTAAAGCAGTTAAACCACATTTCTTTTTAAAAACGGATATATAGAGAAGAACTTTCCATCGTACAACAGATTCATCGTCCAAAGAAACAGTTGCATCAACATTGAACTTCCACCAAACTTATCAAACTCGACATGTGTAAGCCAGTTTGGTCTAACAAAACCACAATTTCTCTTAAAAGAATCAGGTAAGTCAAATGCACCAAAAGGTTCCTATTCCATAGATATATTGCTAGAAATTTATCCGTAAAATCATTAGATTGTCTAAAGATCTTAGAAGCTCCACCCCACAAAAAGAGCATAAGAACTATAAGCTTGGTACTGCGGGTAATCCAAACTCATCCTCAACCTGTTAATCACAAATTTAAATCTCCCTTTGGACAACCATAAAAGCTAATTCATTCTTTGAAGCATTTTAAGTTCGAGAAAAGCAGAAGGGTTTAAACACTTACCATGAACTCGAGAAAGTTGAGCTCCAGTCTGCCTTATTGGTTATGGGGAAAGATAAGGTCCTCATCGTAATCAGTTTGCTTATCGTGTTGGAGATAAAATGCACTCCATCCGCTTTGGACTCATTTCCTATGTCAGCTTCAAGAGTCTCAAGCTCTAAAATACAAGATTTAATAAACGAGCATGTAAGAGTTATGTGATCCAATCAGAAAAATATGCCAACAGATCCACCTCCCATGGAATAATCTTCATCAAGGTCATCAGGAAAATCATTGCAATTACCAAGTTTTTCTTGTATTTCAGAACTCACGTCCATCAAATCCATCATCTCATTTTGCAAATTTTGTACCATCACAGTTAGTATAAGGAGAAACAAAATATAACAGTGAGAAAATAACTAAAAACGTACATCCACATCTTCATCTTTTGTTTACAGTTTGCATCATTCCCTTTTCAGTGGTGTCATCTACAGATTTTAGTGGACATTCTTAATACTTGGTTAGATTGAATATCTTGTACAGTGTTGAGAACAAAAGAGATAAATACATATTGTTGAGCATCTTTCAGTCCTTCAGTGGCGAATGAAACTTGATCGAGATTGAAGGTCTGATTATAGAGAATGTTACCTTTTCCTTCATAAATAATGAAAAGAATGTAACTGAGTTGTCGATCAAACACCAAAACTAACGAAGAGAGTAGCAGAAAATGAGTGATAATTAGGTGGTTTATATAGCAAAATCAGTTCATTCATAACCCATTGACTCACATTAAGTAGTCCATCAATCCTCATCTCTTTATACACAAATTGCCAATCTGGATCCAAGCTTTCAGCATCACAAATTAATAAATTAAAAACATAAAAACAGATACAAAACGCATTGAAAACCTAAACCACACAAATCCAGTGATTTGGAGCTTACACTTTGAAGAAAAGTTAAACTCAAGTTATGTAGCCGCCGGGAAACCACTGCAAAACAAACAAAAAACAAGTGAAGGAATAGAGAGAAATTTAAGATATACACAAATAGATGGAACATCGAAATATCCTAGGAGACATATGATTGGCTGGTCACAATGCGCTGGAATTCGGTGTTCGCTATGGATTTGTCAATTTTTGAGATCCCTTTGAAGCTTTGGGGTTTAAAAAACATCTCGGAGAGGACCAAAGTCGAGATCAGTGAGACGGCGATTGGCGAACGTCCGCTGATGCACCAGCTGTTGATTGAGTGAGTACTAGTGGTCGGAGTCGTCGGAGAAAGCAAGCGGAGACGGGATTAGTTGGATCAGTCATTAAGCATCGTCGTGGCAGCCTTTGCCATCTACCAACTTCCTGGTCTCCCAGATTTAAGTGAGATCGCTGGTAGCTTAGATGCTGTCACACAAAATTAATCGGATCAGATCTTCTTCAGTTATTATTAGTGAGGCGTCTATTGATATTAGAGATAAGATGAGTCGAATTGATGGACTCAAAGTTGGGGGACGTGAAGAAGAACAACAGTTTTGGATTGTGAAAATTAATGATGGAAACTTTATCGCATGGAAATAGAACATTACACCGGAGAATTGTAATAGATTAGCGTTGGTTTCTTTTTTAAGGAAATATTTTTGTGGAGCCCACAAATGGTGAGGTGTACAATTTAATAAGAGAGGAAACTATCTCATTATATATATGATTTACAACAATATTAAATTATATATATATATATATTAATTATTCTTAGTTTATTTACTAATGAAGTTATTTTAGTATAACAATAAAATCCATGTTCAACAATTTAAAATTGTATCAAATGATTTTTTTTTATATTCATTTAACTTACCTATATTTGCTGAATTTTTCACTAAAATAAAATAACGTATAAAATGTTTAACGGAATTCTAATTTTTTGTTACTCCAAAAGTAAAAAATATTCGCTTTTATCACAGATTAGATTTTAGTCATACTTATTCTCACTATATATATATATATATATATATATATTAATTTGAATATCATTTAATTGATACTTCTTACTCATAGGGGTTTGATGATCATATGCAAGGTTTTAAAAATCGATCTAGGTGGCAAATCAGTCCTTTCCGAAATGATTTTCTTAAAAATCTTATTTATTCGATTTAAATCGCTTATATCATATTTAATTGGTTTAAATTGATTTAAATTCGTCTAAATATGTTAAATTAAGCAATAATAATAGTAAAAATCCAATAATGTGTCTATTTTTTTATATATATCTAATTTTGATAATTGATCACAATGAATTTATAATTAATCCCCAAAACTTAAATATTTTATATAAATATAATACATATATAAATATATCAATAAATCGTTAATGCCTAGGCCTCGCCTAGGCCCGAATAATTCACTTAGTCGCTATTCATATATTAAGACACTAGTTACCGCCTACCGATTTCTTGAATGTTGATCATATGTATCTTGTTATAACAAAAATAAATGATTCTATCAAAGTGTTATCATATATAAAATTATTGATCACAAAAATTTTATAAGTGGAACTTTGAACAGTTTTTTTAATTTATAGTCGTTTCTAATAATTCAAAATATAAGATATACAGAAAATCTGAAATTTTATTATGTGGTTAATGTGATTATTTAATTTATTTACATAATATAAAACTGAACAAAAAATAATAAATGATACAAAAAATATTGTAAAATATTTATTATTTAATTTACCATTAATTTTCATATATATATATATATATATATATGATAATGATATTAGGTAATTCAATAGCTTTTATTAAAGATATAAATATTTTTTTGTACATTAATAATTAATTTTATGGTTAGTTTCGTGAAAATTATAATATAGTATGTGCGTTCGAGTATCCATTTTGGTTCAGTTTGGGTCTATCCAGGTTTTGGGTTTCTAGGGTTAAAGATTTCAGTCATATTCAGATATTTATAAGTTTTGGTTCGGGTTCGGTTCATATCTTTGCAGGTTCGGTTTGAATTGAGATAATCCATTTAAATTATTTATAAAATATTAAATTTACATATACCTTATATTTATCCAAATATAGAACTAAAAATAATATATAACATATAAACTTGAATAATGTATGCCAAAATACCTAAAATGAACATAAAATAGTTTGGCTTGAATATTTGGTTGGAGAATCAATAAATATTATATGTAATTTTTGGTTTTTGAGTACTATTTAGCTATTTAGTATATTTATTTTTTATTATTTTCAAGTATTTTTTTACAACTTTAAAATATCTTACATATTTTGGATTTTTTTATATTAAATCTAAAATAACTAATACATTTGAATATATAAATCTGATTCGGGTATATATGGACACACGAAATATTTTAGTTTGGATCGGGTTTGGTTCAACTTCTCTAAATATTAAAATTTTGAACTGTTCAAATATTTAACTAGTTTCGGTTCGTGTTCAAGAATAGTTTTTCTAATCAGATTCGGTTAGGTTCTTCGAATTCAGGTTTTTTCCCTAACCCTAGTATAATATATGTTTATATAAACCAATCTACTTTTTGATTTTATGAATCACTATAGTGATGACACATAGCATAATTTAAATCTTATAATGTTTTTTAAATAATATAGGGATTATCATTTTTTTAACTGAATATAGGGATTATCTTTGATGCTTGTAAACTTAAATAAATTAAATTTGTTAAGAAAAGAATGGGGGAACTTGTGATTCTTATTCATAAACAACCGATGGTGCCCTTTATATATAGGGAGTTACAATAGACCGTCATTAGATAAATGGAAAGATAATATTCCTAGATAAACATGGAAAAGGTAAATATTATCCAACAAGGAAAAGGAAAGTCTTGGTTGATCCTTATCCACTCATGGCCAAAGGAATATTCCTTTCTGGTCGAGTATGATTCCTTTCTGGTCGGATCCATCTTATCTTTTGGTCGAGTCTGGTTCGGTATAATTCTCATGGTTATTGCATCCACATCAAATGATTCATAACACTCCCCCTTGGATGTTATAACCATATAGAGCTCACAATACATTTTGTATGTTGCCTCATTAAAACCTAACATGTAAAACCCTTTTGGGATAAAACCACAGTTAGGAAAAAGAGTACAATCGTATTACTCCCCCTGTTTTGTGCCTCATTGGATGTCTTTCAATCCTATCTTGTATATTAGCTTCAGAACGTAGAGGTTGATTAAGGTAAATCGGTTGAGCTTATCACTTGACCGTTCTTGCACTTCTTGTACTCCTTTGTTGTTGTCTACTCCTCAATATGGTAGGATATGTTGATCCATTGTCTTTGACTAATCACCTTCACGGATTGCACTATCTCTTTCAGATGAGCTATGTAAGTTGCATCGTCTTTATAGGTGATGGTCGATACTTGGTTAAATCGCCATCGACCGTAATGCTTTGATTAATCGACCGGATTGTCTACTTGATTCATGGGTGCCATATTTCCGAATTGTTGAATGATATGCGGCCTTGGTTTGTTTTGATTGACCTCCACGAGGTTGCAGTACCTCCATGAGTAAATTCATAACCTGTTTGTGAATAGATAAAAAAAACTTGCATCTGCAAAACCAATTTACCCCTCTTTGGGTTGGTTAGTTTGGTTAGTATAAAACAAACTTAAATCATTCGTTCTTTGTAAAATAAACAACGAAGTATATATTTATGGTTACCATTAGTTCCTTACAACCTTTCTTTACCTTTCTTTATCATCAGCTATATTTTAAATTAAGCATATTGATATGCATTGATGGATCATGGTTATGATCAGTATATCTATTTGATATAGATATGGTCGGCAATTTTAAATCAATGGTTGTCTATATGGCACCTATGGCACATGGCTTTGGCATTCATGGTCGGGCCTTTTGGTTCAGTGAATATACCACAACCTCTTACTCTTCCATGGCCATATTCATTTCTTTCTTCGACCATTATGGTCTTGTATGGTCGTATGGTCATTCATAATTATCTCGACCGTTTGCCATATGATCGGCCGCTACATCGACCATATTTCTCTTGGTCGGATGGACTTTGCCCGTATGATTGCCATGTTGGTTTCTCGACCTTAAATTTCTTTGGTCATATGGTCATCCATATAGGTTTCCCGACTTTAACTTTCTCGACCATAATGTATTACTTCGGCCGTATGATCGGCTATAGAGACTTCGACCATATTGTTTACCATGGCTGTATGTTCGGCCACGACCATGCCGATGCCCTCGACCATGGCCGTTATGGCCTGTTATGGTCGGCATTGTGGTCATGGTCGGATTCAATTTTCACATCCGTTTAAATAGGGCCATGACCATCTCATATTATAGACCAACCATAAACCATATAGTACGTAATCTTATGATCCAAATGTTATGATCATAACCTGTCTAAGAATCAATCGATAACTTATATCATTTTGAAACCAATCAACTTTTCTTTAAGTTGGTTTATTATAAACACAAGGAATTTTCTTTTATATGAATATATGGACTGTTTTGGATTGTTCGTATAGAACTCCTTTACTTGGTATTATTCAGTCGACCATATTATATGCAGTTGCTTTGCATCAGTCCATAAACAGCTAAGGAACAAAGCTGTTCTTTGAGAATTTTTTTTTCTCATCTTTATGGTACCTTTATTATCTTTATCCAGTGATTAATATATTGCTTACTACATCATCATTTCTTTCCAGACATTATCAATTTCGAATTGTAGTAGCATCCACCACATATGAGTATATCTCCTTATAATTTGTTCCTTGGTCTCTGTGAGTATCCTTGTGTAATCAAGCCATTCTTTAAATGCTTTTAAGTAGGAATATATAGACCTTAGATCACATGGTCTTTATCTTATATCTCACGATTTTATTTTTCCTTACAAGACCCATTTATCCACTGGATATCAGATGACGTTATATGGCCAATACGTCCATCTCTTCTATAGATTCTTTAAATCTTTCTTTAAACCCTACGTTTTCTTTAACCTTATTTTATGAGTACTCACACGTGTGTTCATGATCCTCGCTTTATATTTTGTATTCAAGTGCTACTTTGTATGCGCTATGTAAATATATCATCGGTATCAATACCCTTTCTGCGTTCCATTGTATTCCAGAAATGACATAATTGATTGCAATCTTATGACCTTTAATACCATGGTGTTTGGCGTCCCAAATCACCTTAAGTACCATGGATTTTGGCGTCCCAAATTCCATTGTATGGTATCTTATATTTTGGTCGACCATTTTCTATGTTTGGGATGGTTTCCTTTATGACCTCGGGAATTTATCATTTTATGCACCTTTATCTTTCCTTCCGAGGTTCCTTTATCTTATGGAACATATTGGTCTATCTTGTATAGACTCTGTAGCAACTTGATTGTGTCTCTTCTAGGACAACAAATTTGTTGGTGCAAGCTGGTATGACTTAGTCATTCTTTTCATTTCGGGTCAATGTGTCTGTCATTTAGTTCTGTTAGCTTTTATATCATTTTTAGTCCGAGGATCTTGCCAAGACAGTGATGGTTAATACCATTCTCTTTTTCTCTTTACCAGCTTATAACTTTCTCCCTTTTAATGTTGGATGATCAGATTACTTATCTCTTGCAATCTGTGTTCTTGGCCACTAATTAGATCATCCATGTTTGGCTCAAGACATTTTAAAAACTCGTGGGAGAAAGACATTTTTCATCCAACATATATTCTCATTCTCAATCCTCTTCTGAGGTTCCATCTTAAATGGCACATATGTCTGTGGTGGTATATTCAGATTCTCTTAAGATGGTTTATGTATATGTCTGGTTTATGACCCTTAATCTGAGATGAGAATATCTATGCTCACTTATATGGCCTGATGCATATTAATCTTAAACATGTAAATTCATGTGTCCTCAAACATTAGGTAGTGGCCTTTGTATTTGAAAGAATTCGGCCAAGTCTTACCATGGTCATGGACCTTGTCACACGTGATTGTTGTATGTTCATGGATCACGGTTTGTCCTCACTCCCCCTCATGGACATACTATAATCACGTGGTGCTTGGGACAATAGAGCCTAATGAGTTTCCCTTGTGTACATGTTACACAACGTGAGATTTTTATGGGATAACTCTTTGTGTCTTTTGTAATATTTTTCTTTCCATCAAGTTTGGACTTGGATGGCTAATCCAGTCATGCCATAAAGTGTAAATTTCGTGGGTATACATGATATCATGGCTTTTGCCTTTATCACACTGATCCTTGGCATAGTCTAGATCAGTAGAGTATGTAGGTATAGTCTTGACCACTTTCTTATAAGGTTTTAGGCGATTTTCTTATAATCTGAAAGGAACTTTTGTTTCCTTTTCTCATTGATTCAATGTGGAAACCATCCATACTCAAGTCTTTATAACTCAATGGGTCTTTTATTGGGTGAATAAATTTGTGCCCCTTAAGGCAATGCTTTTTTCCGTGGTCTATATTAGATTGACTATCTTTTTATTGTCATTTATCAATCAATAACACAGAAATGACAATCATGGAAATGACATTATAGAAATGAATCATAGAAATGTCAAACACAACTAAACAAGTTTTAATAAAAACAATCAAGGATTACAAATGTCGAATTTATTTATCATCTTTGAGACAATCAGAAGTCTCATATTCTAGTAAATCATCCTTATCATGTTCAAAATCGTTTTCATCATCTTGGACTATCATGTGGGCTTTAGGATTCTTTCCCTTCAAAATTTCTTGATATAGATCACATAAATGTTTGGGAGTCCTGCAAGTCTTTGCCCAATGACTGCTCATTCCACACTATGGCACACTGATTTGGTTGGATGTGAGGGTTTGAAATGATTCCCTCGGCCTCGTCCATTTTCTCGACCAAACGAGTTACTTTGGAATCTATCTCGGCCATAGTCTTGACCGTATGGGCTTCCTCGACCGCGGCCATAAGAACCTCGACCGCGGCCATAAGAACCTCGACCGCGGCCACGTCCTTGCCATTTTCCACGGCCTCAAGCGTGTTGGCTATTAGTATGGACGTGGTTTGCCTCTTTATCAGCATTAGTGGCTGCATGTGCCTCAGGTAATGGTGTGGATCCTGGAGGTCTCATTTCACTGTTTCTCATTAGCAATTCATTGTTCTGCTGAGCAAGGAGCAAACAAGAAATAAGATCAGCATAAGTGGTGAAGCCTTTCTCACGATATTGTTGTTGAAGCAACACATTGCTTGTGTGGAACGTGGAAAAGGTTTTCTCAAGCATATCTTTATCCGTAATCGTTTCCCCACACAGTTTCAATTTTGAAACGATCTTAAACAGTGCAGAATTGTACTCATCCACAGACTTATAGTCTTGGATCCTTAGGTGTGTCCAATCGTAATGAGCTTTGGGTAAGATCACCGTTCTTTGTTGATCATATCTGCTTTTCAGCTATGTCCAAAGCTCAAGGGGATTTTCAATGTTTAAGTACTGATCCTTGAGACTCTCTGCCAAGTGATGTCTTATTATTAGTATGGCTCGGTATCTATCATTCTCATTGACATTATTGTCATCTATTATACTATCACCGAGTCCTTTAGACTTAAGGATGATCTTGGTATCAAGCGCTTATTGGAGGTAATTATCTCCAGATAGATTAAGGGTCGCATATTCCAAGTTATTGATTTTCGACATCTGAGATCATATGATCATAGGTTTTAGAATTCAGAATTTTATAAACCTATCATTAGGGTTTCTAAGTTCAATTGCAATCAAGACAATGGTGATTCAATGAACAATGGCCGGTTATGAGTATGATGCATTTTCATACGGCCAGTACGAGAATGATGCAATGCAATCTAACAACCTAATAAGGTTATATAATCGATTCAATCAAACAACCTAATTTGTTATGAAAATCGGTTATGTTTTAAGACCATGTGGTCGGTTCAATCAAAAATAATCAATGGTTTCTTTTAACAATCCTAACAAGTAGTTTCTAGGTGATCAATCAATCAAACAATCAAGCAAATTCAGTTTTATAATTAAACCTAATTGGTTTACAATTAGAAAACCTAATTAGATCGTAATTAGGGTTATTGGTTGATTTAGGTTTAGGGTTATTGGTTGATTTAGGTTTAGGGTTCTAGCAATCCTAATTGAATTATAATTAGGTTTATGATTAGTGTTTTTTAACAACCTAACAAGTCTAATTGATTTTAGGGTTTTGTAGATTAACAATCCTAGCACCCGGTTTCTATGTGATTTGCAATCAGACTATCAATCAATCAAGCAATTCGATCAATGGACTTGTATCCTATGTGATCAGGATGAGATTCCCTAAACTATCCAGCAACCTAACAAAGCTCTATTGATCAATTTGTAATCTAGGGTTAATCGAATTACCTTAACCTCAAGTAGGGTTGAACGGTCCACCGAGATTGGTCACAGGTCGCATACGGACTGGTCGCAGGTCCTGGATCCTATCGGGTGGTCAGTTGGTGTGTATTGGCTGCTGCTGGTGATTGTTCTTGGGTCGGAAGGTGTAGGTTGCTATAGGGTGGTGTATCGGCTGTGTAGGTGGTGATTGTGGTCGGATGAGTCCCGTGTGTATCGGGTGGTGTATATGTTGCTTCCCGGGTGTGTGTGTGTACGCGGGTGACTTCAGGTAAATCGGGTAAGCTAGGGTTTTCCGATTTAGAGAGGGATTGATTTCTTTTGTTGCAGGGAGCTGAGATTGAATCGATGGGGTTTTATGGTTAGGGTTCTTGACGGCTGCTTTTAGGTTTATGGGTTTCGAGTTTTAGCTTAGGGTTTATAGAGAGACGTATCGTGTTGATAACGTGTTAAGAAAAGAATGGGGGAACTTGTTATTCTTATTCATAAACAATCGATGGTGTCCTTTATATATAGGGAGTTTACAATTAGACTGTCATTAGATAAATGGAAAGATAAAATTCCTAGATAAACATGGAAAAGGTAAACATTATCCAACAAGAAAAATAAAGTCTTGGTTGGTCCTTATCCACTCATGGCCAAAATAATATTCCTTTCTGGTCGAGTATGATTCCTTTATGGTCGGATCAATCTTATCCTTTGATCGAG